>CAUYRH010011535.1:0-63764 GCA_963574655.1 Perodicticus potto | reverse complement strand
AACCCCAAGGACTCAATTACAAAACTCTTAGAAGTGATCAAGGAATACAGTAGTGTCTCAGGATAAAAAATCAATACTCGCAAATCAGTAGCTTTTATATATACCAATAATAGTCAAGCCAAAAAACAGTCAAGGACTCTATTCCCTTTACAATTGTGCCAAAGAAGATGAAATATTGGGGAATTTACCTAACAAACGACTTGAAAGATCTCTATAAAGAGAATTATGAAACTTGGAGAAAAGAAATAGCTGAAGATGTTAACAAATGGAAAGACATACCATGCTTATGGCTAGGAAGAATCAGCATTGTTAAAATGTCCATGTTACCCAAAGCAATTTACAAATTTAATGCAGTCTCTATCAAAGCACCATCATCATACTTTAAAGATCTGGAAAAAATACTACTTCGTGTTATATGAAGCCAGAAAAAACCTCAAATAGCCAAGGTATTACTCAGAAATAAAAACAAATAAGGAGGAATCACCCTACCAGACTTCAAACTATACTATAAACCCATAGTGTTACTTTTATTGTTTCTCATTTTTATGTCAATCCTTTTCATTTCTTCCTTTATTATCACATTAGTTCTCTTGACCCCCAAAAATGATCACCTGGCCCTCAATGGCCTTAATATAATTTCTTAAAAATTGCCTTTTTTTTTTCCTAAAGCGGAATTTTATTTCAATATGAAATGTTATGAGGGATCCCAGTGCAGAAAACAGATCAATGTCGGATGGAGTGAAGCAGGAGGAAGGAAGCCCTGTGTCCTCGCATCCCCATCTCTCTCATCTCTCTCATCTCACCTTCCTTACCTTCTCAGAGACCTGGGACTCTGATAATCACAGTTTGCAAACAATTTTCTTAGGGAACATAGTTATTTATTAAAAACATGCATATGCTTTATTTTATTTTTTGTATACAGAGAGACAAAATTCCAACCTTCCAACTTTTCAGAAATTAAGCAAATAATCTTCAGGTATTTGAAATTTCTTAAAGATCATCCTAATTGTGTGTCTTTGCTTAAATAATAAATAAAAGGTTAATTAATAATATGTCTTATTGCTATTTGTTTTTAAAGTGTGCCTATTTTAAAGAGTAGTGTTGTCTTCCGTTTCTAAAAGCAGAGAGGGTGGAGCAGTCTATCAGTACCCAGTCATGGCGGCAGGACGAGGTTTGGACATTTGGGCAATGAGGTTCTTGTTGAGACAATTTTATCCTCCTGGGAATAGCTCATTTTAATTTTGGTCAAAATTGCTAAACATATATAACAAACTTCTTGAGAACTGGGCTTAGAAGGCAGACCTATTATGCTCTTGAAAATGTCACAACACAAACCCTGCTTTAGAGTGCTTCTAAAATATTTTCTTCTAATTTCTTTCTTAACAACATCCCTGGTTTTCCTTCTCTGTTATTTTGCTTCTTAATTATTATTTTGATTATTTGCTTATCAGGTTAAGTACTTTACAAGTATCTGTAGTAAAGATATTTTAATTGATTCAGAGATTCTCTCAACATATTTTATAGTAACTTTTGATATTTGTTTTCACTAGAAATTTAGGCTATAAAACAACTACTCTAAACTGGGAAAATGTACATAGGAAAAATATCCACATGGTTAGATTGAGTTATGTGAAAACATACTAAATGCTTTTTGAATAATACTAAATTAAAAAAATACTGCAATTGAGTTCTTTTGGAATGAAATGTCCTTGTATTGACTATATCTAGTATAGATCTAGTAAAGAGAAAAACTTTTACCCATTATGGTGCATCTTAGAAGGGTATGGGTGAAACTTACTAAATGTAGAATATATATGTCTTAACACAATAATTAAGAAAATGCCATGAAGGCTATGTTAACCAGTTTGATGAAAATATTTAGATTGTATATGAAACCAGCAGATTGTACCCCATGATTGCATTAATGTATGCAGCTATGATTTAATAAAAAATATAAAAAATAAATAAATATAAAAAAAGTGCTTTAAATATTTTTCTTTATGGACAACTCATGCTTAAGTTGTAATCTTTAGGGCTCTTATTACAAATGATATACTTTTCCCTTCATGGTTTGTTTGCACACTTGATATTAAGACTAAATATTTTGATTTATGGCTTAATTTCTATTGTCTAGGGTAAAATGTTAAAATATTCAGGCCAGAAATCAGGCAGACTTCAATGTCATCTTTGCCAATGTGCAGTTAATTACTTGGTTTTTTAATAACGCAATGAACCTTATAAGATATGAAGCTCCAGGCAAAAGCATTTTCCAATAAAGTCTCTTTTATTCTGCACTTACAATTATATTAAGGAATGATTAGATACTACCTCTACTGGTTTCTCAGCCCTCTGCTGGTGAGTTTTCTTTCTTTTCTTTTAAAGCAATGACAGACACTCTTATCTTAAATAGGTCAAAGAGTTTTTTCATAGTCCAGATCTTTGTTTTTGTTTTGACCACTATTTTCATATGGGTGGGGTCCCACTTGGCTCTTTTTGAAAATAGAGATGATTGTCTTTTATAATGTCTAATTATGATTTTTCTTTCTCTTTTAGTAAACTGAAAGGCAAACTTTATCTTCTAATGGGAACACAATAAAGTAGCATGAATAAATTGATCCGAACAAGAGCAATTATTTAAGAATATTATAGAACTTTCATGCTTTAATTTTTTTCCCCTATTATAACTTTATGCATTATATTTTACAATGAAAGGTCCAGGGCTTGTGGTTCTGTGCAGTTGGATGATATCTGACAGTTTATTGAGCCCATCCCTTCTCAGGTACAGAAAGCTTTGTCGCATGACTCATGGTCAAGAATCTAGCCCTTCGGGACTTTGCCAGGTTCTTTTAGTACAGTACTTCTTTGACAGTACTAAATGGTTTTAAATCTCATGAGGCAAATCAGAGGATTGGAGAGGATGAGAACCCCATGACATTTTTTTTTTTTAACTAGGACAAAGATAAACAAATTGAGTAAATTCCTCCTTTTAAAACCATATACTATAAGAAAACAAAAAGTAGTTTCAGTATAGCACCTGGGAGCCTACAAACAATTATTTTACTTGATTCAGAAGTCATACTAGGGTTTAAATGTGGATATAATGATTACTACTCTTTTAAGAGAATTGTTCTTGGAAATACAGAGGACAAATAATTTCCTTTCTGTGACAACACAAAATCTATAAAAGTGCAGCATGATGAAATGCACATGTATATTTATATATGTTTAGTATTTCCAGGATGAAACTAATGAACTTGAAGAAGCAGGCTGTCTAGGTCCATTCTGGAATTATTGCTGGATTATTTGAATCATCTTTATTAAATTTTGTGAGAATGAGACTTTATTTATAAAAAATAAAACTTAACTAGTGGTTAGACGTGCCCCCATTTGGAAATTTTATATTACCAAGCAAGAAAATCCGTGCACATTAGAGATCTCAATGACGCCGTGTGCCCTGAAAGTGGCACATTTGTTCTTTTGCTTGGAGTAGATAAAGACAACGGACATAGGGTTTTTGTCAAATATTGACTTCCAACAGAGAGCCATCTGTCTTCTCCTCATACCATTTATTGGCTGCCTGTTGCACTTGGAAAAAAATCCACACTTGTATGACTTACTTGGGTAGAAGGTCAGATGTATGTATTCTGTTTCTATAATTTCTCCATGTTAGATATTTGCGGGAGAAGGTGGAGACAGCAGCCCATAAACACCTGAGTTGTTAGATGGTGAAATTCTGCTTAAGATGTTTCTCCTCATCTGTGCAAAGAAAAATTTCTGATATGGTATATGGTGTAAGGAAATGTTTGCCAGACGTGTGTATGTGTGCTGTGTTCATTTTTGTGTTGACAAGACTCATAACCTTCATTAGACTTTCACAGAGGGTCATGGCTCCAAAAAGTTAATTTCCAGTTTTCTCTGGTTTTGAAGCAGAAGGTATAAAATGATGCCATCCTATTTTTCTATACAAGGATTACCTGAAGACTCTATAGATAGATTTGAGTAGAATTAGAACAGATTAAGGCATTTTCTATTTATTAGGAAAGTCCTTAAGAAAAGCTAAGTGGTTCGTGTTATTATGATAAAATCAAATGTTAATCTGTAAATTACTTCTTTTTAGTATTAAAATAAATCCTTTTATCCTACAAAAGCAGAATCAGTAAAAAAAGGATATAATTGCTATTGAAGCCTTCTGTCCCCTGAGCTGTCTCAAGAGACAGCAGTGAGGCCGGATGTAACCCAGATTGATTTCACTGTACTCTACTGGTTCCCAGAAAGGGAATCTGGTAATATTATTAGTAAAATTATTATTAAAAAAGGCAGTGTGGTTGAGTTTGCAAACACAGCCAAGAGTACTTCCTTGGTATTTTTTTCCCCATTTAATTTGAAAACATGGTAAATAGAAAAGAATGTTGGGCTGATAAGAGTACAATAAAATAAGCTCTTTTTGCATCGTATTTGAGTGGCATCAGATTCCTATAAGAGAAAGAGTTATCTGGTCCCAAGACATAAGGGAATCTCAGTAACTTTTACAATTCTAGCTATAGACTTTTCAAGTGTTACACTTTTTTAATATGTATTTTCAGCTTTCCTCTGCTTTTTCTGAGAAATGTTATATTATTTTTTATCTTGGAAGATAATCTCAAAATTGAAAAATCTTAGAGCCAGCAGGAAATCAAAGGATGAGATGTTCTTACAGCCACTCAATTTGGTGGGAAGACCTTGAGTTTTAGAGTCTGAGGGATCTGAGTTTGAATGCTTAGCTCTCCGCTTGTGTTTTCAACTTTCCTTTGTAGATTTACTAACTTTTGGTCTGGTGTTGGTATTTAGCAGTAGATGGAATTAATGTCCTGCTTTGGTTTTAACCCCAAGTACCCAATCTTGAGACTGATAGAACAGCCAGGGGCTATTGTGGTCCTCATGCCTCTGAAATTTTACAAACTTTCCTTATGGTTTTCCTGCTATTCTCTTTGAATTGTGTGACCTTGGCTAAGCTACTTATCCTTTGAATCTGTTTTCTAGTTGTAAAGCAAGAATAATTACTACATTTATGAGTTGTTATAAGAATGAGATATGGTATATTTTAGCCCTGCTTGGCTTAAGTTGTTAGCCAGTTGGTTCTGACATTTGAATATCTTTAGGAACATGGAAGTCATCAGTTCATGAGAACACCTCTTTGCTGTGGCTCAGTTCTCATTGATAATCCATTATTGGTCCTGGTTTTGCATTCTCAGAAATAACAAGATTAACTGCTCTATGTTACCATGAGCTTTCAAATATTTGAAGACAGATATCATGTCTCCTCTTGACATTTTATAGTCCCACTCCACTGAAATAGTTATTGCAAAAGATTAGCTCCAGACCCTTCACCCTTCTGGACACAATTTAGAATGTCAATTTCTCTTTTCAGAGTGATATCTAAAACAGGACACAACTTTCTGAAAGTGCTATAAGCAACACCAGGCCAGAATGAATATTGTTACTGCCAAACTGGCCATTTCTAACATTAGATAGAAAATGTTGCACTTCAAATCATAGGTCTCAGTTTTCCCACTTAAAAAAAGAGTTGTTAGATCTAAACAATACCTAGGATTGCACCCTGAAATACGTAATTAAATGTTATCCATATGCATTGAAATCATACTTTTTAGTTATTGGAGCTCATGTTTAATTATATTGCATTTGTTTTAATTGAGCATCTGTTTTATGCTAAGTCCAGTGAGCTATGAAAAAAGGCACAGAAATATCTCTCTTCAATGTGCTTATACTGTTTTAGTGATAACACACTAAACAGAAGATTATGAAAAAAGAGAGCTTGAAAGAAGCGTCTTGATTTGGCTTCCATGCAATGCATAGTTTGAATCTTTAATGAAAGTTAAAGTTATTGTCAATAGCAATAGCCTATCTGTTTATTGATTATGAAACTGACATTGGAAGTTAAACTGTCTTATGAAAATATAGTTGAGGCTTTTATTTGTAGAGAAGATGGAAGAAGCTGGCCAGTGTATTCTCGTTAGCATTGTTACTTCAGAGCATCAGCTGCTCGAATTAGAATTAAGGATCACAGAGCACAGGCATTTTATTATTTATCTGAGCCTGAGAACTATTCATCCTTCTTGAGATAGTGTCAACGACACAATAGTTTCTCTGGACCTAGGCATTGTCTGGTAAATGGCTCTGGCTGGGGAACATGGAAAAGTTTTTGACAACCTCTTACATTGTGAAACTCAGGCCCTTCCCTGATTTATTGTTTCTCCTTTCCTGTGCCTGTTTGTGTTTGCTTAATACTGTCATGGATATTAATAGGCAGCGATGGTTACCGAGAAACTGTATCTCAACGGCAAATAAGACTGGTGAAAATAATCAGAGTAACCCAGGAAAAAAATCAATTGCCCTTAGTGTTTTCTTTTCAAAAAATGAAAGCAATGTTTACTTAGAGATGAAATTTATTTGAAAGCCTTGTCTTCATTGGGCTATTCCATCTCTCCACAGCCTCAGTGGGCTCCAGCTTAGACGTGAACACAAAGAGAATGCAAGGAGCACAGAGCCGCCTTTCTCAAGGGGGCGGAGGCTGCTCTGTGCCTTCAGAGACTCATCCACCTGCTGCCCCAAGCCTTGTCTAGCCGGAGGGGCAGAAATATCTGCCTCAAGAAGAGATCAGGACACAGTTCTCATATTTTTGATGACAAACATATTCCACAGTGTGTCTGGTATTGTTTTTCCTGAGGCTGTTGTATCTTGAGCTCATTTGGTTCTAATTTATTCTGGGATGTCTGTTTCTGCATCTGTCCATTCTGATAAGAAGTGAGTGTGTGTGTGTCTTTCTGTCATTTGTGCAGCTGATTAAAAGCTATAGATAAATAGCTATTCAACACCAAGCTAGGCTAATCATAGATAACATAGGGCAAGCTCAAAAGATTTCATTTTGCCTTTTGTTTGAAAGGCAGAGAACTCGAAAGAGTAAGTGTATTTCAGCATGAAGGGAGAGCATCAGTGTTCACACTGGGAATGGTTCTTTCTCTGTAGGCAGATTTGTGAGCCTTTCAGTGAGTGCTGTTTTGGGGGATGGGCCCTTCAAAATCCTTCATCTCTCTTCTATCATGGTCTATTTGAGGCTGTTTGTCCTCTAAAAGGCATCCTCTCATGAGCAGTTGAACTTGCCCTACTGTGGAAGCAGATGTTTTATGAGTCTGTAATTAAGAAATGTAGTTTTATACGGGTCGTATGAGATCTGTTTGTCAATTTGGCAGATGAATGCATCGATGGGGTGATGTCCCAGTGACAGGAATCAAATATATGTCAACACATCCAGATTAATCCAAAGTTACTTGGTCATTAGTTTTCTGCCAGAGTTATTGCCCAGCTTTACCCTTATTATCACTTCATGGTTCGTGATGTGCCAGTTATGTGCTAGGGTAAAACAAAATTAAAATTGGGGTAGAATGATGAACACTTAAAGGGGATGGAGTATGAAGCTGGACACGGAAGTCACGAGGCATCTAGAGAGCCTGGGCGTGAGATCCGAGGGTAAAGTCCAGTTGAGTGGGAGGCAGCTGGCCAGCATGTCAGGTGGGAGGGAGGAAGCTCGGCTGGGGAGGACCACTCTGCCCTAGGTACGCAGGGCCCATAGTCAGTGACACTGGACTCTGCGTAGGAGGCAGGAGCAGCCACATGTGAACTGGGATCTGAGGTAGGGACATCTTCCCTCTTGTTGAGTCTAAAGGATGTGGGTGTCACAGTCGGAAGATGATCAGTGGCTTGTGTATGGACCGTTTCCCTAAATAGCGAGGGAAGAGGATATTGTGGTGATATGAAGATGATTTCATAACTGAGACCTGAGGGATGTCAAGTGTGCCCTCTGTCTGCCAGACACCCTTTTACAGGAGAAGGGATCTCTTCAGGGCTTTGCCCTCTGCTTTGACCTCACTCTTGCTTCTGTGGCTTTCTTCTTCATATATATCTCGACATGCCTTCTTTCTGTAACAGCTACCTCCCTGTGAACAGCCTCAGAACTTCTGACCCTGACAGCTAACATCTCTTCTTGTGTCTCAGTCTGTTCTGGATGCTGTGGCAAAATACCTTATGCAGGGGAGCTTGTAAATACTAGAAATTCACCTCTCATGTTTATGGAGGCTAGGAAGTCCAAGATCAAGGTGCCTGAAGATTTGGTGGGGTCTGTTTCTCGTAGATGACAGCTTTTTGCTGTAGCATCCTTACATGGAGGAAGGGGCAAATGAGATTCTTTGAGCCTCCTGGACACTGATTCCATTCATGAGACCTCTAACCTCATGATTCTCTCTCCAAGGCCTCACCTCTTAATACTATAACATCAGGGATTAGTTTTCAACATATGAATGGGGGGACACAAACATTCAGATCATAGCACCTTGCTTAAGGGTTCATTTTTAGCTATATTGTATTTCTCTTGCTTTTTCTATCTGGCACCAATCTTTGGCTCATATTCATTGTTTCCTACTTTAGCATTTACACAATCAGTCCTGTGCAGTCCATCATCTTGTCCCCTCTCCCCTTCTAGAACTCATCTCTTGAGGACATCAATCTGTAATAATTGTCAAATTCATCCTCAATTCTCAATATCCTTTCCGTTGCTTTCCTTCTGACACAATAGGTGATGTAGTCCTAGTTCAAACTCTTCCTCTCTGGCTGTGTCTTTCTCTCTCTTCTCTTGCCTTCTTTTGCAGCCCTAACAGTGGGTTATTCTAAGACACAATCTTCAGCTCTCTCCCCTTCAGCTCTTGGTGAGCCCTCCTTCTTTTGTGACTCTCCTTTCTCAGCCTCTATTGCTTATTTTTATTTTTAGTTCTAGTTCCCATAAGTTGTTTCCTACAAATCATGTTTATGTAAATGTTCTTCCCGCTACTCAAACATGGTGTATTTAAAACCAAAATCTCAGGCTCGGTGCCTATAGCTCAAGCGGCTAAGGTGTCAGCCACATACCCTGGATGTGGCGGGTTCGCATCCAGCCCAGGCCTGCCAAACAACAATGACAACTACAACCAAAAAAAAAGCCAGGCGTTGTGGCGGGCACCTGTAGTCTCAGCTACCTGGGAGGCTGAGGCAAGATAATTGTTTAAGCTCAGAAGTTGGAGGTTGCTGTGAGCTGTGACGCCACGGCACTCTACCCAGGGCGACAGCTTGAGGCTCTGTCTCAAAAAACAAACAAACAAACAAAAAACCAAAATCTCTCCTTTCCCTCCTTTTCACCCCAGTTTTTGTACTGTTCCAGGCCCCAATACTTCCCTGGGCGCTAAGACTCTATGCCTTGGAGACATCTTTCCTTTCTTTTTCTTACATTCTTCCCTATAGGTAATTATTTGCCATTTTCTGTCTCTTCTTTTATGGCACACCTTATATCCTTTGCTTTCCTTTCCTTCTGCTGTGAAATTGAGTCCAGTAATTGTCACTACTGTAGTAGTTCCCTCACTGATCGCAGGCGACTAAAGGTCCCCAAGTGAAGGTTACTTTACGCTGTGATAGGGACTATGGTGATGTGATGAGTTAAAGATCCTGCAAGACAGAGATTATTCTGGATTATGCTGGTAGGCCCTACAGGTAATTACAAGGGTCCTTATAAGGGAGAGGCAGGGGGCGATTTAGCCACACACAAAAGAGAGAAGGTGATGTGATGGGCTGAGGGGTGAGGAGGAGAGAGAGAAAGGGAGAGAGTGTAGAAAGTGGAGGAAGGAGCATAAATAAACATGAATGCTGGGAATGCAGCCCTGGGAAAGGGAAGGGAACAATTCTTCCCTAGAGCCTCTGGAGGGAGCCCAGCTTTCCTGACACCTTGCATTGAGGCCAGTGTAATTGATTTTGGATTTCTGATCTCTAGAACTCTAAGAGGATAAATTTGTATTGTTTAAAGCCACCCAGTCTGTGGGAATTTGTTCCAGTAGCCCCAGGAAACCAATGCAGCACTTCTGATTCACCCTGCATATTTTGGCCAGATTAATATTTCTGAAACACAGCTTTCTCAATGTTACATTCACTGCTAAGTTTTCCAGTTCAATTATGCCATGTTAGCATTATCAAATGCCTCCTATGTGGCAAGTTCTGTGTTAATTTTGCAGATACAGACAAGAAGGAGACAGGTTCTGTCTGCTCCTGCCTCGTATTCTTCTGAAGAAGATACGTACATGGGAAAAAAATTGAATAGAAACAAATTAGGAATATTTTACAAACATTCACAGGTCCCCGGGGAGCACATAGTCTGATAATCATGAGTACAAGGTCCAAGGATTGGTCAGTGTGGCTGAGAATGAGAGATTCTGCTGGGGAGATACTGGAAGCAAAACATTCCTGCTCTTGTTTAGCAGAAAACATAGTAACAGAAATACGGCTTAGCCCTTTAAAAATGGAAATTAGCTTTTAATCAGTAAAGTGCTTGCCAATTGGATTGAGAACTTCTGTCAAGCTTTTGACATGCGGGGAGAAGATAAGAATCCTCCTGGTGCTAATAAACTTTTTAATTTACTTTGTTGTTACAGACATTAAGATGCTTTGTAAGATTCCCTAGTTCCAAATGCTGGTGAAACATTGTTTGAACAAATTCCATAAGTCATAACACAATGGTTATTGTGAAAATTAATGATGGCTCAAAAATTACACCAGTTAATGTACACAGAATTTTTACCAAGTGTTTCTTTCTTTCTTTCTTTCTTTTTCTTTTCTTTCTTTCTTTCTTTTTTTTTACCAAGTGTTTCTTAAAGGAGCATTACATTCAAAGATTATGCAAAACCTAAGTTTGTGATTTTCTTATTGCAAGAGTCATTCTAGTCTTTGTTTCCTCACTACAGTATATATTTGAAAACGAAACAATTTGTGACTTTTTTTTTTCTGGAACCTGAACATGACCTAATGCTTTTGGTTATGCTTGCTGGTTTTTCCACAGAGGGAAGGAGTCAGACCATGGAGAGCTTTGTATGTCACGCTAGGGTTTAAAATGTATCCTGTTTGCGCAAGACCACAGAAGAGAACTTAGTTTACGTTTTATTTTTAATTGTGGCAAAACACACATAACATAAAATTATCATCTTAATCTGTTTTAAGTTCATATTTCAGTAGTTTAAGCTACATTTACATTGTTGTAACACACCTCCTAGACGCTTTTCATCTTGCAAAGCTGAAACTCTACCCATTCAAAGACTTCCCACTCTCCCCTTCCCCTGGCCTCTGGTATCTAATCATTCTATTTTGCCTTTATGATTTCAGCTGCTCCAGGTAGTTCAAATGAGTGGAATCATACTGTATTTGTGTTTTTGTGACTGGCTTCTTTCATTTGGCATAATGTCATCAAGTTTCATTGACATTGTAGCATATGTCAGAATTTCTTTCCTTTTTAAAGGTGAATAATATTCCACCATATGGATGTGCCACATTTGCTTACCCATTCATCCATTGATGGACACTGGGTTACTTTGATATTTTGGTTATCATCAATGTGCTACTATAAAATGTGTTTGTAAATAGTTCTTGGAGACCCTGATTTCAATTCTTTTATTTACACAGGTGTTCCTTGCCTTGTGATGAGGTTATCTTTGGATAAACCTTATGCAAATTGAAAATGTTATTAAGTCCATAGTATGTTTTGAGATTTTCATTTTAGGATGCATTTATTTGGACTAATCCTACGTAAGTTGAGAAGGATATTGAATGTCTCAATGAGCATTGCTTTCTCATCACTACACAATCTAAAAATCTTATGTTGAATCATCGTGAGTCTATATTCCAGAAGTGGAATTGCTGGATTGCATGGCAGTTCTAGTTTTAAATTTCTGAGGAATTGCCATGCTGTTTTAGAAGCTGCATTTTATATTCCAACCAACAGGGCACAACGCTTCCATTTCTCCACACCCTTGTCAGCAATTGTTGCTTTTTTTGATACTAGCCAGCCTAATGCTTATGAGGTAGTATCTCATTGTAGTTTTGATTTGCATTTCCCTAATGATTAGTGATTTCAAATATCTTTTTCACGTGCTTGTTGTCCATTTGTGTACCTTATTTGAAGAACCATGAAAGAGAGTTAAAACAAGGAGGACATGATACAGTTAAATTTAGATTTTGGAAAGGACACAATGATAGCCATGTGGAAGGTGGATTATAGAGAGGAGTGACCACATTTGGGGTACCCAGAAAGGAGGCCGTCATAGCTTCTGTACCGATGCTTCATTACTGACAAAGAAACACCCTTATGTTGACATTTAATTCCATCCACTCACTGGTTTCATTATTCTTTCCAAATTTCAAATTTTACTGTTATTTCTTTTTCATGAATTCTATGCCCCTTTCAAGCTGGTCAAATGTCTTATCAACATTCCTATTTCACACTTTTTCGGGGAGGTGTAAACAATGTACATATCTTTCTTTTTCTTGCCTGAGTACAGCTGTATAGCCTTCCTATAAGACACATCTTTGTTTTTCTGCTCCTCAAATTTGATTTTAATTGTGTCCATTTGGTGGATTATCCCCCTCCCCTCCTTTCTCTCTCCCCTCTTCCTTATCTCTGTTTTTTGAAGGATGGTGGCATTCATGTAACACCAATGTACTCTAGGCATCACCATAAGTTACAGGTACACACGTTTATGGAATGCTAAAGGGCTGGAGAGCATAGATGTTTCTTTGTATCTCCATATATCTGTATTGGTGTATCCATAACTTATTTTGTGTGTGTGCAAAGTAATGATTGGTAAGTGTTTGTTGCTAATAATAAAAATGAATTTGGGAAAACTTTTGAATTAGGTCACATTTATGCCACTGAAATTACTTGCATAATTTGGCTTTTTATGCACATAAAGTTGTAGCTCATTAATTCAGTCTCACAATACATTTGCTTTTCTCAAAATAGTCAATGTTGATAAGCAGTAGAATATCAAACAGTATTTTAGAAAGAAAAACTGACATTATTTTTGAATATCTTCTGGGGGCCAAACACTGTACTGGCACTTCATGCATGCTATTTAATTCTTTCAGTAATTCTTTGCAGTAGAGATTCATATCATTTTTTAATTTTTTTTTTTAGATGAGGAGGTTTAGGAGATTAGAGCAAGGAAGGCAAAATTCAGAGAGGCTGAGTAGGTAGCTGTCCTTCTGTTCCTGAACAGAATGATGAAGTGGTGAATTAACCCAGGTTAGTGAGAATGGGTGAGTGGAGAAAAGAGTCCAGTAATGTGCAGCACTTTGAATAATCATTTTTTGTCTGGTTGGGAGGAACTGGAAGGTGAGAATCTCAAGTTACTGGCTGGAAGCAATCAGCGGAATTAGGTGCCATTCACCAACATAGGGCAGAGAAAGAAAACAGAAGCCTAGAGTCCAGTTTCCTATGGGACAGAGAGTAAAGACACCCAAAGAAAAACAAGTCTAGAATTTAGGAGAGCAGTTATCCTGAACAGTTAGTCTTAGAGTCATTCAACAAATGTATTTGTTCATTTGACAAATATTTCTTGTCAACACCATGCTAACGATGGGGTGGGGAGCAGATAGCAATGGGGTAGTGCGTTGTCTGCACTGGCTAAAACTGTGTAGGGATTGCTGCTTTTATTATCAAGTCACAGTGCTAGTGATAAAATATTCCTCCCTGAAAAAAAAGTCTTTGTTAGTCTAAATTCTCAACAATTGCTATCATTGCTACTAAGTTTTAACAATATACTTATAAGACTTATTCTTAGTATTTTTTTTTATTCTTTATTCCTTTACAAATGTCTTCTATGTTAACTTGGAGGACTCCTATTATACATCCAGCTTCTGGCATGTGAACTCAAATGCATGATTTATTTCAAGAGTAAGTTACAATTGTTTGGAATTGTTTGAACTCCCTTTGTGAGCAGTTCTTATCTCTCTGCTCTGTGATGCATATGTTTTTGTATTTAAATAGTAGATTGGAAATAAACAATGTTAGCACCAGTGAATTGCAAAGACAAAGAAGCAGAGCTTGGGTTATACCAGTTCTGTAACTTGACAACTTAGAGTTTTTTTTTTTGATAAATATATGTATTTTATTATTCTTCATTACATTATTCCCCACCCCACCCCTCTGTGGTAAGACAGAATTGATTTACAGAAAAGAATACAGAAAACACCAAAGCTCCTGGTAGAGGGAGAGATTTCAAGTGGGGAGAGAGATGCTCTCTCCGTTCCTCTCCCAGTCTTTCCCCATCTCCTCCTCTAGGCCTCTAGCCTCAGGGTATATTTAGGTGTATGGGTTCCTTGGCCAGGAAACAAATGAATACAGTCCCTTCCACCGGGGACAAGGTGAATGAGTGTATCAATGAATGGACACAGTCCATCCATGGAATTCAGGCCTAGGAAATTCACAAGAAACTGACCTAGGCATAAGAAATGGGGGTTCCACATTTAGTCCCAAGTGTAAAGTGAAGGAGACACCACGGCACAGGTGTCTCCTCAGCAGCGGTCCAGCCTTTTTGGCTATTGGAGCCTCTGGTGGGCATTGTAGGTCCCCTTCCTTGCCTGTCATCCAGCCATCCCACTGGAGCATCCCTCCAGATGATGAGCATCCCACTAGAGCATCCTTCCAGATGCTGAGCACCCCACTAAAGCATCCTTCTAGATGCTGAGCATTACTCTAGGGCATCCCTCTAGATGCTGATCATCCCACTAGAGCATCCCTCCAGACGCTGAGCATAAATCTAGAGCATCCCTCCAGACCCTAAGCACCCCACTAGAGCATCCTTCCAGATGCTGAGCATCCCACTAAAGCATCCCTCCAGACGCTGAGCATCCCACTAGAGCATCCCTCCAGATGCTGAGCATCCCACTAGAGCATCCCTCCAGATGCTGAGCATCCCAATAGAGCATCCTTCTAGATGCTGAGCATCCCACTGGAGCATCCTTCTAGATGCTGAGCATTACTCTAGAGCATCCCTCCAGACGCTGAGCATCCCACTAGAGCATCCCTCCAGACGCTGAGCATCCCACTAGGGCATCCCTCCAGATGCTGAGCATCCCACTAGAGCATCCCTCCAGACCCTAAGCACCCCACTAGAGCATCCCTCCAGACACTGAGCATCCCTCTAGATGCTGCAGTCTTAAGAACTTGCAGAGTTGAGTTGTAGCAGTTTCTGTGAAAAGTCTACAGTTACTCATTAGATACTTGTCAAGTGGATAATCATTTAATAAATATAAAATGTATCTGTATTATTGGTTGGGGCATAAATTTCTTTATTACAAATAAATATGGCTCTTAAGGACACTTTCCTTTGAGGACATACAAAAATCATGGGGTTTTGTTTGTTTTGAGACAAGAGTCTTACTCTCTTACCTTGGGTAGAGTACCATGGCATCATAGGTTACAGCAAACTCCTGGGCTTGAGCAATCCTCTTGCCTCAGACTCCCCAGTAGCTGGGACTACAGGCGCCTGCCACAATGCCTGACTATTTTTTAGAGACAGGGTCTTGCTCTTAGCTCAGGCCAGTCTCAAACTCGTGAGCTCGAGCAATCCACCACCTCAGTCTCCCAGAGTGCTAGGATTATAGGCATGAGCCACCCTGCCTGGCCAAATCACAGTGTCTTAACCATATTTGTAAATCCACATTTTCAAGTTTGGGTTCTATTTGTGACATGTACAATGTTAGTCTTGTCTGTTCCATACAATATGTGGCATCAGTGAGAGAAAATGGGGGTTGGAAAGACAAATACTTCTCTCTGCTCACTGCAGAGAAATTCTACATTGGGTGGGGATGCCCAAGAGAGAAAAGTTTGGTCAGGATGAAAAATCCTGAGAAAAAATTGGATGATGGCAATGGTGCCAGAAAGTCAGCCCTATCACCGCCCAACTCCCTGACAACACCCAGGAGGCCACCTAACTTGAGGATTTACTCTCTGTAACGCTCTCACACTTTTTCATGGTGTCTGGACATAACTGTGGTCACTCTGGGGAATCCATATGTAGCAGAGGGCAATGCCGCAGATGTCATGATGAAAACACAGTGGACCACTGGTATCCTTCATCTGATAATGAGGATATGGGCTTAAATAAATCGGCTTGTTGAGCCTCAAATAATAATCACGCTTAAATAACACTAGGAGAATTAAATTCTTAGAATTTAAAACCATGAGCATTGATTTCTTAAAACACACTAGTATTATGAATTAATGGTATAAGAACATGGCTAAGAATGTCAAATTGGTAATTTTTTCTAAATTTAAATCAAGGTGAGAACAGGGGAGACATATTGCCAACCCTAAATGGTTTCTCACAGGGCTACAGAATGGGAGGGCTGGAAGAAGCCCCATCCCACACCCCCAGGCATGCCTGACTAGAAGCTACTTGGATGAACTTGTCTTTAGCTTACATGGACAGTTTTCCAGGGCAGGGACTCCATAACCTTCCCCAGAAACACTACAATTCTATTATATGTGTGTGTGGTGGTTTTGACCATCTTTTATTCACCTGTTGGGTCTCCAACTATATGAAGCTTGAGATAGACTGTAAAAAATGCATCCATGACAAAATGATTAATAGAAGATAAATGAGTAGAAAACAATGGCAGAAAAGTAATCAAGGGATAAAGCAGTCCACTGAGTAGGCTCACTATTTACACTTGCTAGAGGTAGGATACACATTTATCTCCAAGCTAGAGGTAGGATACGCATTTATCTCCAAGCTAGAGGTAGGATATGCATTTCTCTC
Organism: Perodicticus potto; assembly: GCA_963574655.1. NCBI lineage: Eukaryota > Metazoa > Chordata > Mammalia > Primates > Lorisidae > Perodicticus > Perodicticus potto. The sequence goes on along the minus strand of CAUYRH010011535.1, from coordinate 47,103 downwards.
CAAGCTTTCCACTGGCCACAGCGAAAAGGAAAATGCATTCACTTACAAGTTTCGAGGTATCAAGATAAACACAAACCAGTTACGCAGCAAAAGGTTTCTCTCGGGCTGAGATTTGAGAAAAGTTTCTCTCAGGGCTTCTCAGGAAGAGAATTGGGCGATGCGGTAAACAACAGCCTCCCCAACAGGCCAGAACACATCTCAGACCACTGTACACAGTGGCAGGAGGAGCTGGCCGAGCAGGGCACTCCCGGCACACAGCCTCAGACGCTCACAGACATCCAGGGACCGCGTGTCTTCAGCCTCCTGCACACGGGCTGGTTGCTTTTCGTTTTAGTGTTTCTTTTCTTGTTTGATTTCTTGACATCACTTTTCAAAAAAACTGACCTGAAAGATCAGTGCAGAAATACATATAAAAAAATTAAAAATGAGAAAACCTTGAGAGATAAAGTGTTTTGTGGCCACAATCTTCTAATTTCTAGATTTTTGATTCAAATTTGCTGATGTCGAACAGGGTAATACTTTTGTCTCCAAGAGCACCTAATGCATTATGGTGAACAGATCTTTACAGACTGGACGTAGTTCATCTCCTAATCAGTATCTGTTGACGCCTGCTAGGAAGACTCCACATTCTTTCTGAATCTTCACATTCTAACAGGCACATGGGTGAAGCATTTGAAACGCTGCCGAGCCGAGTTATTAGAAGCTCATTTCATACGTGCAGCTCCTGAGGTCAGCACTCTCGGGCAGCACTGATTTTACAGATGCAGCAAGACACATCTGCCCAAAATGACATGACCAGTGGTGGAGGACTTGGGATTCAAACCTAGATAACTGGGGTCCTGACCCCAAATGCTTCACCACCACACTACATGAGTGGTCTCCGTCACAGGTGTCAATCACAGTTGAATGGGCCCTTGGAAGACTCACTTCCATCACTGTCGAGAATTCTCAGTAGAATATCCCCCGCGGGGCCTGCAGACAGTGAACCGAGGAGCAGCCTCATGGGGACAGGGCAGGGCCCCTTGGGAGACTCTGAAGACAGCGATGTTTATTCCGACATATGTGTGAGTTTTGTTAAGCTTGGTTAGGAAAGTAAATCATTTATCTCAATTTGCAGCTAAGAGTCCTATGCTCTTCCCCCAAACTACCCTGAGGGGCTCGGTGTGCTGTGTATTCTGCACAGATGACAGGCGAATACCCACAAGTGGGAAGGGACATCAGGCAAGAAGTCCCCATGCTTAGGGAGCAGAGTGGGAATGAACCCACCCTGGACCACGGGCACACAAAGATGGAACTGAGGACTAAGGGCCCAGGCCACGGGGAAGATTAAGTGCAACACAGGCCCAAGACATAAGCTTCATTTAGTTGTTTCTATATATAATACCGCTCTTAAAAAAATAAAACGGGGAGAGAGGATTATGCCTGTAAAGTACTGAAAAATACAAACTTAGGGCTTTGGTCTTTGAAAAACAAAATACTCTTGGCATCTGACTTTAGTTTCCTCACATCACAGTCTACTTAACAGCAGGGCAGATTCTGTCATGGAAAGACGTGGCAATGAGATGGCGCAGCTGTGGCCAGTGGCTTGACAAGGAAGGGCCTCAGCTCCCTGGGAATGTGAATACACCTCATTTATCCAAGAATGTCACTGAATACAGCCCCAAGGGCCAGCCCCGCTTTCACTAGCCACGTGAAATCTGGGGTTCACCTGCATTTCAGAGCACGCCGCAGAAGTGCTCGCCTTGGAGCCAGCCCAAGGCAGGTCAAGGGTGCCTGGGGAAAGCAGTGTCCCCTCTTCCTCGAGCCGGTGGAGGCAGACCAGCCACCATCCCGGAACCCTCTTGTACCTGGACCCCACTTCCCACTGCCTTGCTCTCCGTCACACACTGCCAGAAGATTCCAAGCACTTCCAAGCTCCCTCTCTCCTGCTACCAGAGCAGGAAATCAGCCTTCCCCAACCACAAGTCGGCCATGTCAGACCTGACCCCGCCATGGCCAACTCCCTAGATTCTCCTGTGTGATCCAGGCCAGGGGCTCCTCAGTCCACTCATTCGTTCATTCACGGAACATTGCTCTACACCAAGCACCTCCCTGGTGCTGGGGGGTCATCACTGTCCCTCTTCTTATGGGGCTGGCACTTGGAGTGGCTAAAGCCCCTCACCCCGACGGCACAGGCCCTGCCCTCTGAGACCACCCCCCACCTCACGCCGCCCCTTGAGCCTTTGCTTTTGCTATTCCCCTCTGCCTTCAGTGCTGTCCCGCCCATACCACCTGGTACCTGTCGTATCCACCTGTCAAGCTCACCTCTGTGAGCTCTGTGAACCTCTCCGGGGTGTCCTGAGAGGAATGTCTCTGTCCCCCTCCCTCCTCTGTGTGGGCTCACCAAGAGTCTACGGGACAGGTGAGTGAACTGATAAGTGACCCAACTGCACAACACGCTCTTACCTTACACCTGTGGCGCTAGAGAAAGCCCCTCATCTCCGAATCGGGAAACCAGGGTTGACCTTGGTTGATGTTAAACGAGTCACCTAATCTCTGGAGGCTCAATTTCTTCATCCATAAAAAGCAATGAATTCCTCCTTGAGGTTGTTGTGAGGAGCTGAAGATGATAAGTGTGAATATGCTTTGCAAACTGGCAAACGCTGTACAAATTAACACGGCAACATGCTGCATGTGTGTGCCTGTGTGTGTGTGTATTTTTGCTGACAACTGGTCATAATGGCACCTCAGTGAATTCGTAGGTGGGTCAGAAGCTGATGTGTCCTGTTGTTCAGTGTTCAGCCTGTGACTGTTTATTAGAATGCCACTGTTTTCCCGCATGCTTTTTTTTTTTAGTTTACTAGGTTATTTCACGTGAAGAAGAACTTGGTGATGAAGCCACATGGAAGAAATGTAAGGGCTTTCTTTGGCAGCTCAGCCCTAAGAGGCCAAAGAGGTCAGCTCTGCGGGAGGCCCTCCACAAGGAAGCTGGCCGGGGGACAGGCGTTCCAGGCCCGTCTCAAACCTGAATACAAATAAAGCCCTTCTCAGGTGGTTTTCTTCGTAAGGCCCCTAAAAGCACATACGTAGTGTTAATCGGCCAACCGAACTCCTAATCGAGTTTCACAGCGTGAATTGAGGTAAGTCACCACAAAAGGTATTTTTAGGACCCCAGACAAGGAGGGGATTGTCTGGAGAGCTGGAGGGTAATTTGTGGGTCTGTTTTATTTCTGAATCAGAGGCAGTGGAAAAGCTGCTTCAGCCCCGTGGCCCGGGCAGCGGGTGGAGCTCAGCAGTGATTCATGTCGAACTCCAGGCTCAAACTGAAACCGTAGATGTTTGTCTTCACAGCTGTGTGTTATTTTTACCCTTACTAAATATTCTCTCCTACACCTGGAATTTCAGCCTCTTCCCAACAGTCCTGTTCCTTCCCCCTTCTCGAAGCAGTTGAAGACAAAATTAATTAAAAAGTCATCACCAACTCACCAACAGTTAGTTCTTTGTCCCTAAAAAGGGCTTGAAGTTTCCCTGAAAAAGTTTTATTGTTTGAGTTTATATTTCTCTTTGCAGCTGACAAAGAATATCAGCAAGACCATGTCATGTTTAAATAGTGTGTGGGGGGGGGTGCATCATTTTGGGGCTCATCATTTAGCAATAAAATGTTGTATAGAATAAGATCTCTACAAGTGATTATGTAATAAACAAATATGAGGGCTTTTCTATTTTGTAAGTGCTGTTTGTTGCTTTTTAAAAAAACTCAGTTTTCACAAAGTAAACCTAATGCCACCACAGGCATTCAGATTTTTCAAGCAGGTGCTTCAGATTTTTCTGTTTATCAGTAAGTTATGTGAATTCTGGTTAACCCACTGGTTTTAGTTTCCAGATAGCAAATGCCAAGGAAGCGCCCTCTCTCCCCTGATAGCACCTGCCGTGACCTACAATGTGATGGTATCAGGAAGTGGGGCCTGGAGAAGGTGCCCAGGTAAAGAGGATGGAGCCCTCAGGAATGGTATCTGTGCCCTTAGAAAGGGACCCCAGGGAGCTCCCTTTTCCTTTTGCCATGTGAGGTCACAGTAGAAGGTGCCATCTGTGAAGCAGACACCAAATCTGCCAGAGCCTTGATCTTGGACTTGTCACCTCCAAAACGGTGCACAAGCCACCCAGCTAGAGCCATTTTTGTTACAGCAGCCTGTGATGACTTAGACACCCACTATTACAGTTAGGGCAAAACCACCAGTTTGGAAGGCTTTAGCACAGGGCCACCCATAGCACAGCTTGGGGCTTAATTAGGAGATGTCTCTTATGCCAATCCAAGTTGGAGCCTAGGCAAAAAGGAGCAAATGTAGTTAGCTAGTGGATTTCACTGTCCTAAAATAATACTTAAAGTGCTAGACAAAAGGTAAGAAAACACATGTGATGTCAAACCTCCGTGAGTTGAAGTGGAAGACTTGCAGAGAGGCCCGGCCCATCACACTTGCAATTTCTGAGACCTTGTTGACCAGTCTCAAGCTACCCAGTAACATGGACAGTTTCTGCATAAAATTGAAATTGCCGGTCAACAATCTGTTCACACAGCAGCTGTTCCCTGATCCATTTCTCCCAGTCTCCAGTTGTTCCCAATTCAACCTATTTATTCTTTCATCCTCCTCATCTCTCAGCTGCTTATGATATAGACTCACTTAGCACCTCTAACATAACATGCTGTTGAACAGAGATTTTACGCAGAAACCATCCCTATCACCGGTTGACTCGTGACCGGTCAGCAGTGTGTTTAGCATTGAGTGCTGCGCGTAAAATGAACAGCCTTGATACTAAAGGACTTCAGCTAATATCTCACTGCATTTGTGGTCATCAGGCAGAGGACCTTTTTTGACACAATGACAAATAACAGTTATATGAACAGTCTACACTAAAACTGAGATTTTTTTTCATTTTAATTTCACCCCAACAATGTACCGAGGCCCACGGAAATGCTCAGAATGCAGGCCTCGTCACCATGCTTATTATTTTTTTAATATGGTTTCATTTGGAGGTACTTTAGGAAGTTAATACAAAGGCGAGTGCAGGCAACTATGAGATGAAAGTAAATTATTTTTTAATGTGTTAAGATATACAAGAAATCAAAATGTAGTTGGTGCTTGGATTTAATGCTTCACAAGAGAAAAAATGATAAAACATTATTGTGTGTTTGACACTGGAGGAAAGCAGGCTATCGCTGCCAGCACAGGAAGGATTTTCAGCTACAGAACAAAGCCCTGAGGGATTGAAGACAACCCCAGGCCTGAGGCCAAATGGCCTACAACAGGTGGGTGTGGGCAGGCTACACTTTGGAAACTCAAGGGCCTTCATCTGTGAAATGGGTAGAAGCATAATATTGCCATCTCATAGACTTAGTGAAGAAATTGGATAATATGCTGTAAGTACAGATCTAATAAAGCACAATATGTTGTAGAAATATTAATACTGTCCCTCTCAGAGTCTTTCTCTCCTGACCAGCTGGACATGATGAGACCCTCACTCCTGCTGTTTCTGGGTCCTGTATGCCCCTCTCTACTTGTGGGGGCCTCACAATCGCACAGAACCTTTTCCCCTTTGATAGAGCTTCTCTGAATCCGCCTTCATAAGAGCCAATGCAGGGCAGGAAGCAGAGTAAACACCAGTAAATGCTGGTTTGGTGCAAGGTTTCTTTGCTTCCGCACTACTGATGCGTGCAGCCAGACCATTCCTTTGGGGGGTGTGGAGGTTGTTCTGCTCACAGAGATGCGCCCTGTGCCTTGAAGGGTGCTGAGTGACAGCCCTGGCCTCTACCCACTAGAGCCCAGTAACACACCCCCACCAGCTGTGACAATCACAAACGTCTGTGGACATTTGCTCCTAGGACATTGCCAAATGTCACTCTGCTTGAGAGTTGAAATGATGGTTTAAAGAATAAAGATCCCCTGCACTCAGGCAAGAAGGTCAGCGCCTCCCCCATTTTACCTGGTGCTAATCAGAGGCAAGTTCAGGTCCCCAGTGCCTGGGCTGATGCCTAAAGGAGCCAGCCTCTGTTCTCGGGAGGTTCCTAGCTTGGTTTATCCAGATCTTATTTGGGGTATATCCCTCAAACTTTGCTCCAATCCTCATGTGCTCCCTTCCTCATGCTGTGAGATGTTCGCTTTTCCTTCACAATATAATGCCATGGCCTCTCCCTTCCCTCCCTGGCTGATGCCCAGGTGAGGCCTCCACCATTGCACTGGTCTGCACCTCAACCCAGAGTCAGGGAGACCTGCTGAACCTAAGCAACATCACATCCTTCCTTTGCCTGGCGTCCCCCACTGATTTCCCAGCTCACTTAGCATGAAAGTCAAAGGCCCCTGGTTGGCCCCAAGGTCTCTCCAAACTCATTTCCTATGACTCTTCCTCTCCGACACCATAAATCAACCACAATGGCCTCCTGTTTTCAGCGACCTCAGGCCCTTTGCACTTCCCATTCCCTTTGCCTAGAATATCTTCTGCTGCTTAACCAACCACAAGGCCTTTTCCTCACTGCCTCTGGTGCAGGGTTTCTCAACTTCCACACTACTGACATTTGGAGCCAGACTTAAATGTCGCTTTCTCAGAGGTGACCTTCTCAGGCTCCCCTGTCAAGAACTGTCATTCTCTTTCTTGCCATATTTTTCTCTCCAGCATTAACCTTGTTATAACCTACTATATATTTTAGTAAGTCACCTGGGGTTAATCACCTTCTTCTCTACTAAAAAGTGAACTTAGTGAGGCAGAATTGTTTTGTATGTTCTCTTACTGTGATCCACGTGCCCAGAATGGTGGCGACACACAGCAGGTGTTCCATATACACTTGGTGACTGAATGAGTGGGTCCAGGCATCACCAGGGTGTCGGAGGCCAGGATGGCCCCATCAGATGACCCATGTTCATCACACCCTGGGTGGCAAGCTTTTAACAACATAGCAAAAGCATCTTGTCATCTTGGCCCTAGCCTGGAGTTGGTCGCACCACACAATGAATCTCCTTCCCAGACTATGCAGGAAGGTAAGGCCCAAGGGCCATGTTCTCTCAGTGCACAGGCTCAGCCAGCAAAGCACGGGAGTGGTGTGAGGGGTGGGAGGCGATCCTCAGGGCAGGCGGACAGACTTCCAGGAACCACCTTTCCCCGACATGTGTTCTCCCAGATCACCCCCTCGACAGGCTGCTTCCACCCAGGTAAAAGGCATTCTCATCATTCGTCTTTCTTGAACAGAGCAGTGGTTCCCATGCTGGTGAGCATCATAATCCCGCAGGGGGCTCCTTAAACAGAGTGCTGGGCCACACCCCAAGTCTCTTCTGGGATAGGGCCTGAGAATCAGCCTTTTTTTTTTTTTTTTTGCAGTTTTTGGCCAGGGCTGCGTTTGAACCCACCACCTCCAGGATATGGGGCTGGCACCCTACTCCTTTGAGCCACAGGTACTGCCCAGAATCTGCATTTTGAACAAGTTCCCAGGTGGTGTTGCCGGGCCTGGGACCCAGCAGGAGACCCAACATGCTAGGGAGCCCTCACCCAACAGAATCAAACACGCCAATGGCTCCAGGTGGCTTGGGGACTAGGTTGGAGCTGGGCACTGGGACTGATGTCATGACACAGAAATTCATTAGATTCCAGCTCCAGGGAGCCTCCCGCAGGCTCCCTGGAATGGCCATCACCTGTGGAAAGAGGAAGGTGACACTCTGCATACTGAGTGAACTTGGCCTCCGGGGCCAGGGATGCTTCAATAGAGGGAAAGCAGCCTGCTCCGTATGTCCCCCCTGCCTGCCAGCGGGAAGACAATTTCATCACGCATACACGAGAGTGAGTGTCACCTCTTGGCTTATCTCACCAACCTATACTGGCTGAGCCGCCTCACAGCAAATCAAGGAACTGGTGGGGAGCTTGCTAGAGGGTGAATAGGTGCTGATACACCCAGCAGGGCCCACCATGTGCGTGGCCCAGGAAGACAGCTGGCTTGGGTTTGGCCGCACATGGACAGTTCTCCATTGTGTGAACACTGGGCAGTTTCTTGTGTGTGAAGAAAGGGGGAGGCAGGTGGCCGTGGGCGGCCGAAGCTGAGAAGTGCTGTCCTGCGTCCACACCACACACAGACGAGTTAACGTCTGCGAGAATTCCGCCATTTGGTGGCCACGTCAAACCCACAATGACTTCCCTATTGGCTCACGAAGCTGTGCTTCCTTTCTCTCCTGATTTTCTCATATTATTTTTTAAATAGAAACTCTATTATAACGGCACTAGATCACCACGCGGACTCCAGTTTAGGAGCTTGTAAGCATGTTAGGGCTGAGGCTCTGTGGAATTCCACATTTGGTTAGGAACTGAGTCCTTCCTTCTGCCCCAGACCCTCAGGCTTCCCCTCCATGTGCAAGGGACGGAGAGGGCATGTGAATGGGCCGCTCCCCAAGCTGGTGCTCTATGCGGAAGGCCATGTCTGGTGAGACCAAAGCTGCAGTGAGGGGGCACTGAGCTATGAGCCCCTGAGTTCGAGCCCAAGATCAATTCATGGCTTATGTCAATTCCCCTTGGACTTGACTTCAAGAGGCCTGTGTGCTACAGGAAATCCCCAACACATCAGCTCACAGCAGGGACAATCAGAGGAGGACAGTGAGCTGGGGCCGGGCCAGTTCTCCAGCACAGCCGGGTGGGGAGCCCCTCAAGTGGCGGGAGCCACACCCGCTTGACGGGTCCCTGCTGGGATACCCTCTCCTGCACCTGCACGGCAGCTCGGGCAGGGCTGGCCCAGCCCAGGTGCCCATTCTCAGTCCCCAGGACAGAGCAGAGTAAAGACATGCCCACGTCCCTTTCTGTGAGCTGAATCTGACATATACAAAGAGCCTGGTGTGACGGGCGAAACCCACAGGTCTGCTCTCAGGTCGTCCTCCAGCCACTGAGGCCACCTGTGTGCCTGGATGAGACGAGTCTCAGCTCCATGGAGCCCCATGAGCCCTCCCTCCCTTCCTCGAATACCCTGGGGCCACCTGTGGGACCCCGGGGAGCAGGCTCTGGCCCTGGCTGTGGCTGGCAGCCACGTTTCAACATTCCTGGGGGCACAAAGCCCTGACCTGAAGCTCAACCCCCTTTACTCCTTGCTGTTCCTCCAGGCTGAGCTCCTTTTGTGACAGGAGAGTGAAAGAGTGGACTGGCCCTGCCAGTCACCACCTGGTGGAGGGTCCCTGGCAGTTGGTCAGGGCGGGGCTCAGTTTCCTGGTCAGCCTGGCTGGGCTGGGGCTCCCAGTGACTGACTCAAACGCTCGAGGTGTCTGCTGCTGCCAAGGCAGCTGGTAGGTGCGGCTAACACCTCCGCTCAGTGGACCGTAACTAGAGGAGGTCACTGGACAAGGCCGGTGAGCTGTGTCTAGCAGCTGAGGGCCTTGAGAGTGAAAACAGAGGCTTCCCAGGGAAGGCATCCTGCCTGTAGACCAGGACATAGAAATTCCGCCCCGTCTCCAGCCTGCCAGCCTTCCCGACAGATCTCAGACCGGCCACCCTCATGAAGGCTGGACTTAACCCCTTAAAATAAACCTCTTAAAATATTAAAATACCCTATGGTTCTGTTCTGCTTCTCTGGAGGGTCAACGTGGTGCTCTGTGTTCTGGAGAGGGCAGCACAAGCACCGTGGCCATCTCTTCTACAGAGAGGTTTCATGCCTGCCCCCCGCCCTTCCCAGATATCGTTAAGGGTGGGAGACGACGATGCCCCTTGCTGACTGGTGGACGCCCGTCTTGTCCCTGGATGTCTCCGGGCCTAGGAGGCCTCCGAGGCCCAGGTTTCCCTTCCGCTATTTCATACTACTCCTGCCATCTTCCGTGATTAAAGGTAGAGAGGTTGACCTTGCTCTCTTCACAGACAGCACTGGACAAACTGACACCCCGTGACTCTGACAGGAAGACTAGGAGGGTACAGAAGATGGGGCGACTGACTTCACTCAGCACCCACCCTCCAAACCCACGTTGCTGTTTGCTTTGAAAGATGAACTGCATTTAAGGCCTGTCACGGGAGCATTCTAAGCCATGTTAGAGTTCTGTGAGGCCTCAAAGAGAAAGCTCTTAAAGTTACCATTGTTCGCTTGGGAAAAAATGTCCAATTTCTCTGAAAAATGATTTCCTGGGGCCAGCACCAGTCTTTCCACCTGCCTGGAGTAAGAACCACCAGAGAGCTTTTCCCGGTCCCCAGGGTGAGGGACCTTGGGGAAGCTGCTCACCTGTAACTTGGGGGAACTAAATCCCCTTGACTGGAGCTCAGGGTCAATGTGAACCCCTGTCCTGAGCTTCTGGGTTAACCACTGCAGGCCGTAAAGTGCGCCCCACACCCAGCCAGGCAGGTTCGTGGATGTCAGCTACCACGTGAAGGACAATGGTGCTTGTACCTCTCCACAAACAGATCCTCATTTCACTGTAAGTTTTAATTCGGGGGAGCACACTGGGGACACGGAGACTTTAGTTTCTGCAGCACTGTCTTCGCCGCCTCACTCAGGCTTCCCCTCTGAGGCCTGCTAACTCCAGACTGGCAGGGCCAGACCGAAGCGAGGGTCAGAGCAAGGCAGGGGGCTCTGCCTGTCATCTGCTGGGAGCATCTCAGTGGCCTCTTGCTGGAGGTGTCCTTCCCACCCTCCCCGTTCTCTCTCTCTGTCTCTGTCTTTCTCTCTCACATCCCCAGTCTCTGTCACAATCTCTCTCTCTCATGATCCCCCTCTTGGCCCAGGCAGGTGTCATGCCTGTAGGAACAAATTAGCCTCTGAAAAAGAAAGGCCTTAGAGACTTGGCTCTGCCAGGACCACCCGGGCTGCACGTTTCCAGGCTGAGTTCCACCAAGTGCTTTTCCACAGAAAGGCTGCAGAGTGCGATTGAACCGCACTGCTCCACGTCTCAGAAATGCCTACAGTGGAGGCTCAGCAGATGCATCTCACCGAACGTCCAGAATGTATGGCTAAAGCAAGAACGGGGAACCATTACCTTCCCACCACTTGGGTGCTGCGGACCCCATGATTACATTTTCTGCTGGGTCTTTTCAGAACTCCAGGACTTAATGTCCTCTTGGACCTCAATGAGACCCGAGATGATCCTGCCTGGAATTCCACTGAATTCATATGCAGCCTCAGGGCTATTTTTCCTTTGCAGAAGAAGCCAGAGGCACAGAAGCAAACTGCTTCTCAGAGTCGAGGAACGCTCTGGCATCTCCTGTGTCCCCATCTGGCACATCCAGCCTCACTGTCGGTGCTCTCTCTACGGCACTGGGACTTGGCGCCTTCATTAATGTCATCCTAGGAGTTGACGCAATGCTTTCCAGTACTTATAAAATATGACACTTATAATAAACATACTTAGCATGAAAACATACATGTAACAAAAAGGCCCTATTATAGCCACAACATAGTGCAAAGTGCTCCGGGTGTGGAGTCAAACACTCCTGGTTTGAATCCAAATTCTGATTCCCTTTAAGTGGCGATTTTTAGGTTAGACAGAAAATACCTGCTCGTAGGATTCCTCATCCATCAAGCACACACAGACACCTCTGGGGGGCAGGAGGAGTGCTTGGGGAACTGACAGGCTATGGGACATAAAAGAGCTTTGTACACGGTAAAGTCCTAGAAAATGCGAGCTGTTCCTACAACGGCATGGTAGATTATGCAACATTTAAAGGAAATCATCCTTTCTTTGTCCCTTGGTCTGAAGATTTTACATTCTTCTTCTCGAATAGGTATTATATCATAGCTGAAATTAATTTTATTTTTGAAAACTTTTCAGTGCCAGGACACTTCTGCATTTGATAATACATTGTTTGTGACAGCTTCATTATTACATACATATTATAGGTGCATTTGCAAGAAAGCTAACAATTAGGGGAAGCAGGGGAGCTTGATTTTAAATGGACGCTAAGATGAGAAAAAACAGCCATCTAAACAGAGGGCGGCAGGGACTGAAGCGTGGGGTGGGGGTAGAAGGTACATGAAGCATCCTCGTTAGCAAATTCTCATGGCCCAGCCACTAGCTGACATGCTCCTTTCATAAAAACACAAGACAGCATTACTTTCCAGGCAATAAAACCTCAGAGATGTATCTGGCCTTATGTGGGCAAGGCCCCCTCCCACAGAGCCTGCATAACTGGAAAACAGAATTGAACACCATATCTTCAAAGAGAGTTCTTGGTAAACATACCACTGGTTTTACAACCTCTATGCTCAACACAAACCACTGGAAAACACATTTTCTCAGCGTGCCCAATGTTATCACTCAGGGGCTGTACGTTCTGAAATAGTCTTTGGAGAAGCCTGACTGACGTCACCCTGCAATCTGAAGTTGGTAGGAAAATGGGGGGATCGGTCATCTCCTTACCTTGAGCCGTTCACCTGGCTGGGGTTACATTCCATTTTGATGGTGACCCTGGCTGGGGGTTGAGACAGCCAGTCCTGCTGAGGGACACGTGGGCTCATCTTGGAAGTCTGTCCATAGTCGCTGGAGGAGGACGCGGTCATCTCCGTCTTAGCCAGGTGTGGTGTCCCGTAGGCGCACTCAAACAACGACTGGTCCTCGCTCACAACTGATAATGCTTCCTGAATGCCCAAAGAAACACACATTCAGAACACTCTAAGGGACAGTCATGTTCCCCAAAGCTGTTGACTTCAGCGCTCGTTCTAACTGGGGCTACATTTTAGGTAGTTTTTATGGTATCCATTTCTACCTTTCAGAAGAGAAAAGTACCCCGTTTTCTTTCCTCTGTGGTGTGCCAGCCCAGGAAAACTTGTCTGCAGGGCTCAAGCATCCCAGGCCTGACTGCAGCAGGGCAGATAATACCTACTTTAATCTCAATTCAAGGAAGTTGAATTTCAAAGATCTTAAAAGACATCCAATTGCATGTGTCATTATTTGACAAATGCAATCTATAATTTAAGCAGACAGGGTACAGAACGGTCATGAAGATTAAAAAAAGAAATGTGAAGGCTAACACCTAAGCATCTGGCAAAACTGCCACGTTCCCGGGAGATTTCGAGGAAAAGGTACTTAGAAGAAGAGAGAGGAAAGGACAGAGCACCATAGGACAACCAAAGATACGAAGTTTTCCACTCTAAGTTATCAGCTGAAATAGAGTTTCAAGTGGTGCTTCCATGATGGTGAACATCTGGATGATAAATGAACCCCCCCAAAAAAGAAAAAAAAAGCTATAAATTATCCAGATGCCTGCAAATACCAGGATGTTTAAAATATCTGGACCACTTGGATTACCACCCTCCCCCCCCCCCCCCAGTTTCTACTAATATCTTTGGTCTTTTGCGTGATTTGGTGACAAGAGATAGAAATATGTCCTTCTTGGGTCACAGTTCTGTGGCTGTAAGTCAAACAAATGGTCAGCTGAAGACTGTTTATGGTCAAATCAGCAAAGGCAACTCTGCCTGGCAGATTTCAGCTCCTTCAGCAACTACACTAAGCCATTAGAACACAGTCTGATTTCGGTTTCTATGGGCAGAAAAAGAATCCGTGTGGTCGCTCACGTTTATGTGCGTCCTGGGGCACCCTCAGCATGGGTGTCAACCCCTGAGAAACAAATTCTGGTTGTGCCACAGCTTTTTTAAACAAACCGAATTTTAGAGGCAAGAAATGGAACCCTTCTAATGCAAACTTCTCATTTCCAAATGAGAAATGTGAGACCCAGAAAGGTCTAGACCTAAGCTTGAATTAGCTGGCCAGGATCGACCGGGGAATTCACCGTGGAAGTGACCCGTCTTCTGCCGTCTGCTCTCTTCTGCCCCCATGCTCCTGCAACGCCCTTCTAACACATTTCGTTTGGGGCATGTGTTTGAATGAGCACATTGTTCTTTGAGTTGGTCATTAAATAAATAAGAATGGCTCTCCACCAGTGATGGCATGGGACGAAGCAACCTCTCTGAGATGGAGACCCCTCCCTGTCAGGAGGAGGAGGAGGATCTGTAGGCAACAATCACCCTCCTGCCCCAGATGCTCTGCCCCTCTAACCCACACCCACTGCAGGACCAAGATTGTTCCCAGCTCCCCAAGAGCACTGCCCTGCATCTGAATCCATGAGTGGGGAGAAACTAAAGGAACAAACCCAGGCCTTAGCTCTCAGAGTGGCAGCCATGTGCCTGTGCGTATGTAACCTCCACCTCGACTGCTTCAGAGTCCCTGGGATTACAGCTGTGACATCCCGGGAACAATGAAGCCTGGAGCTTCAACGGTAACACAAAATGCACGAAAGGGCGATCTGTGACCACCAGAGAGCCAGACACAGACATGGGGGTGAAAAGCAGCATGAATATACAAGAAAATCAAATGCATCAACAAACGAGTAATACGAGGCAGCAACATAGAACTGCACAGCGGGCACCCAGATGGCGGGAGCCTGAATCTCAGAGCTGTCTCTTCTGAGCACAGTCGAACAATTGTTCAGGAACAATTCTAACAATTCCAGACTCATAGATGTGGGTTTTACTCATAGAGTAAAATTGGCAACACAGACTCCGTGTAGTCACATGCATTAATAAAGACAAAAGCTACAGCTTAAATAACTTTTGCAGGAGAGATGCTCCCTTCCCACAGCGGCACTGGGTAGAAAGGCTGGGTCCACTTGCGACAGGAAACAAGGCTGATGGGGACACTCTCCCCTCCCTCAGCCTGCAGACTCTGCCGAGGCCCAGAGGAGAATAACAGACTATGTAATGTTAGCTTTGGCCCACTGATGACAAGAAACATGTACAAATGTGCAATTTATATCAGAAATTGGCAAAAACAAGTGACATATAAGAGACAGGCTACATTTGAAATTACAAACTGAAAAGAAAACAGCTTCAACAATAACGAGCCAGCAATGACTTTAAAATACTAATAGTATATTCTCAAGATAAAGTAAGTCATGCTCACAAACAGAGCCAATGACCAAATAAATGTGGTGTAAGACTGAATAAAAAATGAACCAAAATACTAGAAGGAAAACGAGGCTTCAGTGTGTGTTTGCAGGGGAGGGATCTAGCCTCACATCTGGCAAACCGTTATTTCAGCACATGGTTTTCTAAAGAAAAAAAAAAATCAAAGTTAATTGAGATCGATTGAGGGAGAAAAAAACACCCTTACAAATGCCACAGATAAGGAGAGGGACACACATCCTTTCTTCACATCTTAAAATTCTTCTCAGAGTTAACAGTGCACAAAAAGAAGAAAGGGGACAACTCGGACCTGGGACGCAGCCTGTCAGTGGCTTTTGCTCCTTGGAAGGCAAAGATTCTTTTAAAAATAAGGACGTTTCAGGATAAACATTTCAAAAGGGGTGAAATATACTTGACATTCTAAAAAGACAGAGCAATCCAAAAGTATGCCCCAGATGATTCTGATGAGACAAAAGCTGTCAAACATCCACCATTAAGTACAGCTCAGCAAAGGGAAGCAAATTAATTAAGTAAACAAAATTACACACGCACACACCAGCCAATGGGGCACATTTAAGAATTCAGAAAGAAGCTGAAGGGTAGTTTCCAGAGACCCATTCAGCAAGAGTGATCACGAAGAAAACCAGCTCCCCACCAACAGCACCTCTTTGTCCCCCACTCGCCTTACTATGGGCACATTTCATCATCTCTTTGCTTAAAGTTTGATGGCAAAGGCTGGGGCACAGGAGTCTCCCTTCCCAGCAGCCCCCAGACTTCAAAGGGGAGAAAGATCTACCCCCGTCGGATTAAAACCAGAAAGGAGTGCTGAACAGAGGCTGGTAACCAGGAACATGTGAGTTCTTTAACTCCAGCTCTGGGAGAGACCCTTCTTGGCCTTGATGGCGACATCCTGCTTTTCTGCCCACTGGCTTCCCTTTTGCAGAGTGACAATCTCACCTGCCTACAGACCTGCCTGCCCTCCTGCCCACCTGCCCACGGCGTCAGCAGATGCCTTAGTTAACATGTATAGATTATTCTTTCAGAAACTCCGGCCAGCCGCAGGTCTTGGGAACTGCTTTAGTTGCCTTGCGACAGAGAATTTTTAAAAAGTCAAAACCTGGCAGAAATGTGGGCTGATAATTTAATATGCCTGCCTCTATGTTGCTATAAAAAGGCCTGGACCGTAGATTGGTGTTTGCCAGTGCGTGGGGGTGTATTTCTCTGCAGCTCCAGGAAAGTTGGGCTATTCCCACGTGGCAAGTGGCAGCCTACCAAGGCCATTTGTTATGATCTTAAGAGAAACACATAACTCCAAGCAAACTGCCCCTGAACAAAAGGACGCTGTGTTCATACTACAGGGCTCGTTATTTCATTTACATACTGAGCACCCAAAACCACAGGAGGGCCACTTCTTTGGATTTGGGTCATGAGACCCAGAGTTTCGGAAATCCAGAGACACAATCAGATTATATTTCATATTGTAAGACTAAAAGGTGCATGTATTTTCAAGTCACTTGATTTGAGTACAACAAATAATCTATAATTCTTAGACTAAAAACTAAAAAAGTAAAATAAAAAAAGTTGACTGTGTGCTGACATTTTCAGCAAACTATTTCAGGAACCCTGATGCCTTTCTGTGATAGACGAATATTTTGCAAGGCTCTTATATCACACACAAAGGAGAAAATAAGGGCCCAGTTTTGCTTCTAACTTGTGATCCTCACAGTTCATAAAAATACTAGATGGTTAGTGTTACAGCTCTTTTAGAATTTGTCTAGTAGGTTTTCTGGTCTCTACCGGAAGACCTCTCCATGCTAATAAAATAAAACAAAAATAAAAAATAAAATACTAGATGTTAATACAGGGAATCCATCATACTTAAGCTTTTCTGAAAATCATTTGAGTGGTAGAGTGATGAAACAGGGAACCTCAAAGCATGGTCAGCTCTCCCAGCCTCAGTCAGCAAAGGGCACAGAGGGACGTGTCCTCATCTGGTTCTCCATGCTCAGGAAGACGGCCAGAACCAGAACTCGAGCGAACTGGGTCATGGACCCATCTTCTGTTTCCTGAAATCTTATGTGCCATAAGCATTTGATAATTATGAAAAGCCAATTGAAAGACTAAGTGAAACAAGCATTTTAAGATCCTCATCATGCTTTAAAACAGAATCTTAGAGAAGTCTTTGCCATCACAACACTGGGTGGAGACAGTTCAGGAAGACTTTACCGTCTTCAGCCACTAGCTGCCTTTCTGTTGGACGTCTGTCTTGCCCCATTACCTCGAAATGCAAAATGCTTTCTTAAATCTCTCTCACATAGAACCAAGCAGAGTTTGAGACATCACTTGACTCCCTTCACTGTGATGATGAATAAGGTTCCTTTAACGACTTTCATAAACAGCTGATTCAGCATATCATAAATCAGGTTAGCTTGTTAAGCACTTCGTCTACAATATCCTCTTAAATCCTATTTTGTTGATTTTAAGACACAGCGCTTTTCACATTCTAGCAGCTCTGAAATCTGGCATATCTTAGTATACGGACACCGTCTCTTCCTCTCTGATGGCAGATAAAATAATGGTACAGTTTACATTCCATGGCACCTTACGTTGTATGACGTATGATCGTTTAATCTTCGTAATGGTTCTTTAAGCTCTGTTTTCATTCCTGTCCACAGATGAGAAAGCAAAGAGAAGTAACATCACGGTGAGGACTAAGTGGAAACCGGGTTTGTGCTCTGAGGGGCTCATTCCCTGGGGCGGTAGACTGGCCACCCTCTGGTGTTACCAAAGACAGAAGTTGGATTAAGGGAGGCTACCTGTGGTGTTCTTTGGGGCCTGGTTTTGTCATGCCTGTGAAAATAGCAGAGCTGTTTTATCAGACAGGAGATGGAATCGCCTAGGAAGAGAGAGGCTGGTAGAGGAAAGAAGTAAAAAAAGAATGGACGGATAGATGCCCAGAATCCCAGGCTGTGGGTTGGAATGAAGGATTGGGAGAGGAAGTGGAGGGCCTGATGGAAACCAGGAAGGAAATTTTTGCCACACGGTGCTGCTCTGTGACCCCAGGGGATACGCAGCGATAGGTTCCAGATACATCAATTATTTTTTATGTAATGATTTAATCAATAAACTCACTCTTTCTTTGGTTACTCAGACTGTTCAGACTCCAGTGCAAGGCTGTGTTTTGGGGCACATTCATTGCAGGTGGCTGCTGCTTCTCCTAATGACTGCTGCACAGGGAAAACAGGATGGGTGGGACTCCTGTTTATAAATACGCTGGCACCGGTGCCACTTAGGTGGCCTTTAACAGATGCATACAGACTTAATGACATTAGAAAACGATTTATTAGGCCAGCCTCACATTCTTTTGTTTTTAATTTTTCTTCAGTGGAGCCCGTGCAGCAGATACTCCTAATCAAATTTGGAAGAAGAAAAAACAATACAAACCAAATTCACAGCACACTAGAGAAAGCCCGGCTCTGCCCCCGTTAGCCAGACACAGAAACACCAGTCCCCCAGAGTTTTGATTCTGAACGTGTGCACTTTGGTAATTCTGATAGGGCTGATATTGAACGAGCAATGTGTCCACTGTAATTACAACACACACACACACAAGCCAAATGCTGTAAGTCAAAATGCCTCATTACACTGGGTGAGATCAACTGCTCCCCTTCTTGATATTTTCTCTTCTTCTTAATTCTTCAGAGGAGGAAACATTAACATCATATATTAAATGCGGCATCTAGCTTTGTGTTCACGTTTTTCTAATTTAACGCATTGCTATTTTAGTCCTTCAAAAATATAAGAAAAAATCTTGGATTAACCTCAAAGGAAAAATATATGTAGGCAAATGAAGTCCATCTAAAGAGCTTATTTCTCCAATATGGTATTGCTTCAGCATCAAACCATTTTACAACTCACAGTATCAGCCCCGTGCAAGAGAATGAGACCCAGAACGAGTGTCCAGACACATACTCACATATGCACAAGGGCATATAACACATCGATACAGACATATATGTGATACATCATACACATAAGGTATACACATATCAATAAATACAATCAATAAAGATAATAAGGGAAATATAAACCTCTCATTATCCTCTGTGGTAATAGAACACTTCAGAGGAGCCTCACCTCTGATGGTATCCACTAGGGAAATGTTGCCTAAACGATGTACAGAACCTGAGCTGTGCTTGTTGCCATTCTTGCCTCTGCTTATTCCTTTCTCTTACTAGAAGGTGCTTTTCCTCCTCTCAGCCTGTCTCTTCAGAGCACACCAACTGGAGACCCACCCCCTGAGACCTTCCCCGATTGCCCCGCTCTGAGTGGATCTCGCTCAGGCCCCGAGCAGGCCTTGCTGGTGCCGCCAACCCGCTTTGCTCCCACACTTCTGCCCTGACTCCTCCTTTATTAAAATATAAGCATTTTCAGAGGAGGTTTCTCTCTCTGTGTGTGTGTGTTCATTCCTGGAATAAAAATACAGTGGCACCTCCATAGCTGACCCCTCCCTACACTGACCACCGCCGTGATTTGACCTCACGGTCACAGAGTACACAGTCACCCGTGCACGTCCAGCACAGGAGGCCGAGTTCCCCATGGCCACCTCTGTATGTTTGCTACAGTTCCTTGGGTGGTCAACTTCCACTGCAACTTCTTAAGTCATGAAATGATACTACAGAGCCATATAATGATGTAAGTGGAGTCCAGAAGAATTCGATTGCATCCAGATGAGGAGACATGGTTTTTTGTGGGATGAATGGATGGTGAGGCCAGCGACCGGGAGTTCCAGAGACTTTTGCAGCTTATTGCTGTGGGCAGTATATCCACAGCCATATTGTCATGGAGGATTTTACTGTAGGGTTTTACCTGAAGTCTGTGCAGGGCTATCCTAGGGATTCTACAGAGCGAGGTAATGTATGAAAAAGAAAAACAGGGCTTAGTAGAAAATGAAATTTTCCAAAGTGAGAAGAGAAGTATACAATCTGAGAAGCAGAAACTCCAGAAATATTAAGAAAGATGGAAGGTTTGTAGAAAAATTTCAAAGGAAGAATAATTATGTCCTCATAATGAAAACTAATTTAAATGAAACCTCGAAAGATTAAGAAACTAAACCAACATAATTTTAAAACAATTCTTTACTTTCTCAGGGCTATACAGAAATTTTTTTTTTTTTGAGACAGAGCCTCAAGCTGTTGCCCTGGATAGAGTGCTGTGGCATCACAGCTCACAGCAACCTCCAATTCCTGGGCTCAAGCAATTCTCCTGCCTCCCAAGTCGCTGGGACTACAGGTGCCTGCCACAACACCCGGCCATTTTTTGGTTGCAGCCATCATTGTTGTTTGGCAGGCCCAGGCTGGATTCGAACCTGCCAGCTTAGGTGTATGTGGCTGGCGCCTTAGCCGCTTGAGCCACAGGTGTCGAGCCTTAGAGAATGATTTTTGACTGCATTTGAAGAGAGAATGAACTGGGACTATTCGGCCTAGGAATGTCATTTAATCGTTAAAGAGAAAATGTGTCTGTGAAGTTGTTAATAGCTTCTTTTTCTCCTGCAAAGAACCACTCCTGACCCATCCACCCTCTTTTCCCCCAGTAGGCTTCTTTTCTTCCTTGGAGATGAACAAAAAGTGTAAAAACATCTGTGGAAACATCCCATTTGTAAGTTTTAAATCAGAGTGAGTGTAAAGAATGCCATCACAGTTCTTTTAGATCCTCCTAAAAGAGGACTATTTCTCCTCTTGACATTCAATACGTTTTTGTTTTTCTAATCATTGTCACCATGTATTACTCAAAGAAGATTCATCAGAACCCTTTTCCTTATTTTTATCTAGTTTTAAATAATTCATTTGAGATGAAAAGACCTTTTTTCCCCCCACTTTTTATCACTACCTCTAGGGCAAGCGTGGAGATACACCAAAATGTAGGAGGCAGGCTTCCAGGACACAGGAGCAGCAGACTTGGGCTCAGAAGTCCTGAGTTTGAGGGTAGACACTGCCTGTGACCTTACTGGCTACGTCACCGCGGGCAAATCCCTTACACCTGTCCTGCTCCAAGTTTGAGCTTTCCAAGAGCTTGTTAGAAACACATATTCTGCTCTTCCAGCCCCGTGAGCTGGTGCATGTTCAAGTTCTGTAAGTGCTGTCTTTTACTTTTTGAGTCTCAATTTCTTCATCTCCACCTAGGGTACTAAGACAGTTGGCTGCCAAGCAGCTCTCACCCAGGTAAGTCAATTAGCCAAGTGAGCTAGTACACAGAAAGGTTTTATGAACCTTCACATTGTATTTAAATACACACACAGAAAACTCATGTGACTGACCCCAAGTCTCCACGTGGTTCCATTTCCAGACATCTTCTATCTAAGAAGCCAGATTCCAGAAACTTAACACAGTCTCTTGTATGCAAATTAGTCATTTATTCTTAGTAAGCACTAAATTTTAGTATCATGTATGTATCTAACACAGGGAGAAGAATGACCTACCTGTGTCTTTTATTTTTAAGACCACATCATGTGATTTAGCCTAGTGGGTCCTCGGGTCAGTTCTGTCCTGGAGTTTCTGTTGTAATTCTACGTTACTGTGTGTGACGGTAATTAAACGGAATCTTTGTGCAGGAAGGGGTGCTTCCTGGTGTGTTCCCCGGCATGTTCTTGGGGTTCTCTATGTAACAAGCTGATGAATAAAGAACATACTACGTTCTTGTACCTAATCTCCATTTCTTTTCATAGACTAGCACAGGGCACACAGGTGATAGTCCTCAAACCTCGGAAGGACTCAGAGCTCCTCAGGATCCACAATGCTTTTTACCTGACCTTTCCCTAAATCTTGTTGTTTTCAATAAATTTGTACAAGGAAGCATCTCTATGGCAGTCTTGCCCAGCCCAAAGGATCATTCTGCCTGGAGTCTCACTCTGTCACTCAGGCTGAAGTGCAGTGCACAATCATAGGTCACTGCAGCCTCAAACGCCTGGGCTCAAGCGATCCTCTGGCTTCAGTCTCCCATGAGATGGGATCACACGTGCACCAACACGCCTGGCTAATGTTTTTTAATATTTTTAGAGACGAGAGTCTCGCTATGTAGCTCAGGTTGAAGCTTACAAGCCCAGGTGACTGATGTTTTGAGAGGCACGGAGGCCAAGGTCAAGGGTAACAAAGGCATTTTTTCTCTATTGTAATAGTCCTTCTCTGAATACCAAGGGAGGGATGCTTTACAAGGAGCTCCATGAGAAACGGGCAGCTTTACACTTGACCTTTTCAAAACACACACAGTCTTAAAGTACACAGCGCTACACATCTGGAATGTGTCTCATCCATGAACGTCTCTCTACACATGGATTCATTGTTTTCAATAAAATCCCAAGAATTTTATTCATGAGAAAATTCTGGCACGATGGAAACCCTGGCAGGCACTAGACAGGAGCAGATGTCCTGGCTGCCCCCACAACTCCTGCTCGGGTTCAGCTAATTCTCATCAGGTGTCGACCCTGTGCCTGCAAATTTTTAATCCAAAATATCTCTCATAAGAAGAGGGTGTTAGAAGAGCCTTAATTTTTTTAAGAACTGAAGCAGTTCCCAGAGGGGGGTGTGTCATGCCAGATTCAATATGCCAGTGTCAGGAGGGGCATGAGACCCAGGAGCTCACCGAGCTCAGCTGCTCGGTGTCCCGAATGTCCAGGGGTTTCACCCTCCTCACCCCTTAAATGAGGGTCTGGTTTACTGCCCTTGTTTCTCAAGTTCCTGTGGGCACCAAAATGACATCTGTTGTAATTAACCAGTAATACCCTCCTCCAGCTGCAGCCAGCCTGCAATCTCTATGTTCTCCATCTTTGAGTGGACACCTGAATAAGGTGGACATCTACCATGAAGTTTCTAAAAAGTTTCTGTGTGTTCTAGCTGGACACAACCATAGGCCCTTTCCATGTCCCCCAGATTTTAATTCTTCTTGACCCAGTGGATATCTTCTTCCACACCAAAGGTGACAAGTTAGTCAATGCCCTGAGAGCTGCTGCATGTCTTCAAGTGTGGTTAGGATCAATCTTCTTGGGGACACCGTGTCTGCTGCACATACAAGATCTGACAATGAAGTTTGCGAACTCGCCCTAGAAAAGGTGCTTCTCACCTCATCACTGAATGTCTCTGTGGTCACCTCGAAGCCCTCCCCTTGGGAAGCTGTGCCCCAATGCCAGCGCCCAGCCCACCCTTCAAAGCACTTTTTCTAAGATGAGTGTGCAAACGTAATTGTCAGCCTTTGTATGACGACAGTTCTGATGGTCATTCTGAAAAGAGTTCCAAAATTGCTCTGAAATGAGGTATGTAGCACTTTTTATAGTATGAGTTTCAGAAATTAATTGTCTAACCTCAAAAAGCACATCAGTAATAATAATCTAATCTAAAATAATAATGAATATATAAAATAAAATAATAATATAAGAATAATAATAAGAAAAACAATCTCCAATATCTTGCAGAAACAGGGACTCTGTGGCAGACAGAAAAGCAGGGATGAAGTCCCCACACTTTACACGATGCCCCGGGGGCTTCATCTCTTCCTTTTAATCGATGTCCCCAAATAATTTTGGTATGAGCTGCACATTGTCTAAAGTAGATACAGGGACCGGCATTCTCTTTCCCCTGGGTGCTGACTCCTGCCGTGGACAGGCTCACATTCACCCCTGTGAGGGTCCAGGTCGTGGGCTCACTGGGCAGCAACGCCTGCCTCCCGGGGCCAGGAGGCCAAGCCTGTGTTTTGAAGATTTTCCAGCACATACATCTCCCCTGATTGCAGCACAGAAAGGAGACTGATTAGTCAGGGTGCCACACCCCTTTGTCAATTCTTGTCCTGTGACATCACTGAGCACCAGGGAGGACCCCATGGTCATAACATTTCCAATGTACCAACAAGCTGGTTGCCAGCAAGACTAGACTTTTATGACTCTGGGCATGCTGACCGCAATGCTTAATACATTTGAATTATAAACTGCAAACTTGTTCAACAATTTGAAACACACACACTCATCACAACCAAAAGGGGCCTGGCATCTGGCGTGAGCCCCTTCATAAATGTCTCCTCTGGAAGTCACAACTACTCTAAACTGCAAATCCAATCACACCCTTCTGACCTGCTGAGCAGCTTGGTGTCTCGAAGTCTTAATGAAGCCTGTGCATGGGTCTGAATCTTGGTCTCTGGATTGTCTCCAGAGCGGGGACCTCTCCTCACATGTCACTCCATGGAGGAAGTGGAGCCATGGACGTCCACATCTACCCACCTTTCCCAGGAGCAGGAGGGGCCTTTGGAGGCTCAGGGCTGCTGTGCACCACCATGCAGGTGGGCAGGTGCAATGGGCAGCCAGTGCAGGACTAGCCTCCTTACAGTGTGGTAGGACTTCTGAGTTGCCCACCCACCCACCTTGCACAGTAAGCCCCACAGGGCTGTCACATGGGCATACCTACTCACCAGAGCAACTCACCCCGAGCAAAGGACAATCTGCGCTCCCTTCCATCCAGGCCACCAGACCTGCCTTGTTGCTATTTGTGAACACACATGCGCTATGGATTAACTTAAAAATTAAAATAACATGTAAAGAACTGTGCCTCTGGGTGTCAGGAAGCCACTTCTGCTGCTGCTGAATCTTAATCCTTAAGTTCCTGGTCTGACAAATCACCAGACGGGACCCCTGAACCTCTGACCCCCCAAGTCCCCACCATGGTGGCCAGACAGGTCCCATGGGCCCTGACGTCTGAGGCAGGACTTTTGTTAATGAATCTGATGCTCATCCAGTATTTCTACAGTCACAATACCCTGTCACAATATTTACCCAAGCAATAGCATCTAATAAAAATATCCAATATTTATTTATCCAGGAGCTCTCGAATGTTCACTTTGTGCACACTCATGGCAGCATCTCTAACATTCCTACTTGCTTTCGAGCTTGGTATGTGTGTGTGTGTTGGTCTGGGTGTTGGTGGGTTGGGGCAGCACTGATGTGAGGAACCCCCAAGTGGCTACACTTATTTAAATATTTTATAACTCTCTAATGAAGTCGCATCTCCCTCTAGCTCCTCAAACCTTGCAGTGTGGTTCCAACATGGCCCGGCCAAGGTCAGGTGTGAGTTCTTTGGGCCTGCTCCAGGTCTGCACGCCCAGTGTGTGGCCCCCTCCGGAGCGGCTCACATTACTGGCCACTCTTTCCCTTTCTAACACTCTTTTCTTTGGCTTCCAGGCTGCTGTTGTTCCTCCTGTGCTGCTGGCAGCTCCATCACCCGTCCCTTCCGGCCCTCCCCCTTCTCTGCACAGCCCCTTCCTCTGCGTCTCCCGGTCACTTCTCTCACCGGGTACCATTTCATCCAAGCCACCACTGAAGGCCTGCCCAGGGCCTCAGCACTGCCTCCCAGCATGGCCCATTTAATGTCAAGGGCGAAGTGGCCTTGGACAGATGGCAGAGTGGGTGTTTCATAACTTGTTAGATTTTGTCCAGTTCCAGTTTCTTTCTGGAGTGACCAAAGGCCTCACAGTGTAAGAATGGATACTAAGGTAACACTCAAGATGGAAAGTTCTAAGACAGAAGAGGAGCACTTTTTCCCTGTGCAAGCTTTGCTTGCATCACAATTTTGAAGGTATTGTCTGGTTCTTTGCCTATACACTCCAGAACAATCCAAGAGGGTTTACTTTGGGAACAATTTTATAGCCCATTGTCATAGACAATGTGGCAAACATCTCTGCTTCCTCTACTGACAGCCTCAAGTTAGAATTTATACTGACATAGCCTTCTATGACTGGTCACTCCACATGACTGGAGTATGGGGCTGAGTCAGATGGGTCCCAGACACCTTTTTTCAAAGAGATCTTATAAGTTCTTATAGGAAGATCATTTCTCATCTGCACCGAAATCACTGTCCCTGCCAAAGTCGAGAACTTTACCTACTAGTTAAGTTCTACAAATCGCTGCCAAAGTCAAGAACATTTACCTATTAGTTAAGTTCTACAAGTACACCCTGAAGGCCTGTGACACTCCTTAAACTCTTCTGAGTTTCACACAAAGATCCCTGACTACGTAAGGTTTAGAGTCTAGTAAGTGCAGGTAATAAACAGGTTTTTTTTCAAGTCCATCAATCATTAGAGCAGTGCCTGAGGCTCAGTGGGTAGGGTGCCGGCTCCATATACCAAGGGTGGAGGGTTCAAACCCAGCCCCAGCCAAACTGTAATAAAGTCCATCAATCAATGAATAATTTATAGAGTAAATTACACTTTGTTTTTCAAGTGTAATAGCTGGGTTAGAAAGTGCTAAGCATGAGAAATAGAAGGCACAGCTAAAGATGAGGGAATAGGGGGAGCAGGCAACAGCTGTGCTCAACAGGGCCGGGGTTTGAGGGTGGAACAATGGGATTGGCCATGGCTGGCAGGCGTGACTAGAAGGGTGGGAGGAAGTGTGATGAGAGGCTGAGGGGGAGCCAGGTGAGGCTGGGCTGGTGGAGACCCATACACCATCACCAGGACATAGGCGCTGACTCAGAGAGAAACAGGACCCTCTCTCATCTTCCCCAGAAGCCCGGGAATGGTCTCCTTCCGGACTTGTACTAATAGTTTCCATCTCATGTGGATTCCGTGGAGAGAATTCTTTCTGTCTTTTAAGTTTTATGATTTTCCAAACGAACTGTGGTAGAATGTGTATATTATACATGTCATGTGTATACCAAAAGCCACACCTAATAAAATGTTACAGCCATTCCTGGCCCCCGTGCACTGGGAACATGCATTCATCATCATAGAGCAACCCTGGAACACTCAGGATATGTGATCTTCATTCACAGTCTCTAAATGGCCATGACCATTTTTAAAGAACTTGGCACATGTAGCAAATACCTCGCTGAGGCTCCTGCTCTTTCCAGAAAGGGCAGCCCACGGGGCACTGACCAGTGGCAACCAAAGGAGAGACAGCACCAACATATTCCTCTGTTCACTGGGGATCGGCCCACGGGTGGAGGCCTGCAGGTCTTACGAGCTCTGGAAGGTGTGTGGCAGAACCTGATGACCCTCTTTTCTGCTAACCTCGCTTTCCAGAGGTTTCTGAGCCTGAGCAGTGATTCAAATGACCAGCTATTTCCTCTTTAAATAAAATGGTCAATTTATTTCAGGAAGGAGGTGCTTAGAAGAGCGGCTCATGGCTGTTCTTCCCTGCACAGGATTCTAGGTCCTGGGCTCTGCCTGGTAGAAGGAGTCTCCTAGTGAACGGGCCAGTTCTGCTGCTGCTGCTGAACCTTCCTGAGCCAGCAGATCAGGCCCTGGTGCCACCTGGGATCCTAATGTCAATATGCAACCCTTAGGCTGGCTGCCACTGTGCCAGGGCTGCCGAAAGAAAATACCATGCACAAGGTGGCATAACCAAGAGATGATCGTCCCCTCACTGTCCTGGAGCCTGGAAGTCAGAGTCAGAGTATCTAAGAGGGTTGGGCTCCCTCCTGCCCATCCCCCTCCTGGTCTCAGGGCTCCCTCCTGCCCAACCCCCTCCCCATCTCTCTCCACATCACCTTCCCTCTATGAGTGTCTGTCTGTGTCCAAATCCCCCTTTTTATAAGGACATTAGTCACGTTGGATAAGGGGCCACTCTAGTGACCTCACTGTAATGTGATCACCACTGCAAAGATCTCCCTTCCAAGTAGGGTGACGGTCTGAGAGAAGAGGGTTAGAACGTCAACCTGAGAGTCTGAAGGAGCACAAGTCAAGCGTAGCAGCCTGTGAGCTCAGAGGGGAGCAGAGAATGTACCCACTTCTGTTCTCTGCTCTATCCCGCTGCCGAGCACAGTGCCAGGCGAAAAACGAACCTACCTAGGTGAGAGGTTCTCACAATGTGGCCAGGATCCCCCTGGGGGGTGCGGACGTCCCCAGGGAGCCTGTTGCTCGAGGCTGTTTTCCTAGCACCCTGAAGCATCATTTGCCTCTTCCAGGCCCCTTTTCTCTCAGGGGCGCCAGAGATCTCCAGAGGATGCTCGTACACAGTGTCCTCAGCCACGTCAGACTAATGCGGACACAGACAGGAGAATCCTGCGGCCTCTTCTTAGGCCAGACAGGACAGAGATTGGGGAAAAAAAAAAAAAAGTAAAACAAGGCCACTTACTTCTAACTAAATATTTAAATATTTTTAGGACAATATAGTTATTTTTTCATAAAAATACATTATTCGTGTTAACATGCAACAGGTTTATTATTGTTTTTAAAGGAATTCATAAGTGTTTCAAAATTTCTATTTTTATTCCTAATTCGGTAAATGTCAATAGATATATTGATATTTATAAATATCAATACTGAACAAATATTTACTGTATACCACTGCTCTCCAGCCTGTCCCTTAAAAAAGAAGCAGGCTGCCCACCCTCTGCTAGCTACAAAGCACAGACATCTGTTTCCAGCTGAGCCTTCTTGGAAGTGGCCTGTCTCGTGGCAAAATGGAAGGAAGGTCTACTGGGGGCACCAGAAAGCAGCCGGAAGTGAGCAGAGCGGCAGACCACCCACCCACTGCCAAGCTGGCTGTGCTTCTGGTCAGAGGCAGCTTGAGAAACTGGTCCCTGGGGACGGCAGCTGCAGAGCCGGGCAGGGGCCCCCTGCCCATCTCCCGGCCCAGAGGGGTCCATCTTGGCCCACACGGAGCATCTCCGGATTAGCAGGTGGCACTCCCCAGCTAATGTGAAGGACCACTCTTCTTTTTTTATATCACTAGGTTATTTTAATTTTTAAACTAATATCTATATTTGGACATTGAAAGATCCTCATGTTCCTATGCTTGCTGGGGGCTGCACTGAGCTGTCTCATTTTAAAGCAGATTCTCAAAGGTATTTAATGCAAATAACAAGTCACTGGGATCCACCACGCCCAAAGCAACTGCAGTGACATGGTGGTGGTGACACGGAGAAGGCTTAGCCTCCACCTCTGCCCCTCCAGACTGCAGCTACTTCAATAGAGAGACAAAAACACATTGGGTGAGATAAGATGCGTCGGGACAGGGGAACACCAGGTCCACGAGGGCAGAGAGATCCCTTCCCTTTTCCTCAGTGCCAGTGAGAGCCCACACATCGTGCACACACTTGTGAATGGTGCTGCCCTGAGTCCTCCCGGAGGTGCTGATGCAGAGGAATGAGGGGATCAAGCAACACAGCCTGAGACTTCCAGAATGGGAACAAGTGAGCGGTGAAGGGGTGAGGAGCATTTGTGTCTGGGGACCCTGGGGGGGGGGGGGAATGCAGAAGCAGAACCAGTCCTGTGAGCGGAGAAGGCCCAGGGCCAGTGTGGGGTGTGGACACTCACGACTGGACCCGGCCTGGTCCTGAGATGCCCTGGAGTCTGACTTTCGTTTTGCACAAACTACGGCCCCACAGTTCCACGTCCTCTCACTCTACCTGGTCCTACCTTTCTACCCGTGCTGCTAATGGGATCGTGGATTAGGGAAGCCTGTCTCCTAAGAAGCAAGAGTATCCTGTGGGATTTCTCCATCGAATCTAGGGGCTTGACTTCAAGGGTGAAAATCTGGATACTGGGACCAGACTGTAGGGCAGATGCTTTGGGATGGGTTAGAGGCGCCAAATCTCAGTCTGCTCACTAGTCCTACAAACAAACTTCCTGCCAGCTGGGAAGACAAGCCCCGGGAAACTTGCATTATCCAGTCTGGGGAGACAGACTCAAAATGATTTGTTCTGGGTTTTGGTTGTGGAATATGCACAGGCCCCTCCTGCTCTGTAAGTGTATTTCTGAAGTGTTCTGTGTAAGCAGGTTTTTGTTATTTGAATTGAATGTTAAAGGCATCAGTCAAGTGCCCTAAGGAGACTGGCATGGAGACTTTTTGAAACACTAAGCATTCCAAGTGAGAGAAGCCAATCTGAAAAGGCTATATACGGCGGGATTCCCAGATCACAACGGTCTGGACCAGGCACAGCTAGAGAGACGCTGAAAGGCCAATGGTTGCCAGAGGTTGGGGGAAGAGGAGTAGGCAGGTCTCAGGATTTTTAGGGCTGGGACACTGGTCTGTATGATGCTGTCATGTGGGTACATGTCTTTACACATTTGGCCAAAGCCACAGAACGCACAGCACGGAGGGTGAACAAGCCCTCACTCGGTGGTGAGGACCCACCTAGGCAGCTTCACCAATTGCTTGTGTAGGGGCAGGGAATATATGCAGAAGTATCTGCGCCTTCCTCTTAATTTTACCATGTGCTAAAATTGCTCTAAGAAATAAAATCTATTTTTAAAAAAATAAACATTTCCATTAATTTATAAGTTTTGTCACACCTATAATGTGACAGCCCTAACTGCTTTACTTTGGTTGACCAGCACTGAATATGTCACTGTGTTTATATGACCTTCCTTGATCCCCACCAAAGAGAGAGACAGATTATGAAATAAGGCTGAAAGGCCCTCTCTGGCACCCTCGTGGCTTTCCAAGCAGTGACTGGTAGGGAGTGGGTGCTTCTTGCAGGTTCCTGGTGCTGAGTGGAAAACTCTGTCTGCTCACAGCACAGATTCAGAGAGATAGGCCACTGTGAACTCTGTATCACTGGGGACTAGTGACAAGTGCCTGCTATTATTTATATTATTTAAAGCTACTATTTAAATGTGTCCCCAGGGCAGTGCCTGTGGCTCAGTGAGTAGGGCACTGGCCCCAATACCGAGGGTAGTGAGCCCGGCCCCAGCCAAAATGCAACAACAATAACAACAACAACAACAACAAATAGCTGGGCATTGTGACGGGCGCCTATAGTCCCAGCTACTTAGGTGACGCAAGAGAATCACCTAAGCCCAAGAGCTGGAGGTTGCTGTGAGCTGTGACGCCACAACACTCTACTGAGGGTAGCAAAGTGAAACTCTGTTTCTAAAAAATAAACAAATAAAATAAATAAATAAATGTGTCCCCAATGTTAGAGACATTAATAGTATGTTGAAATGCTAATAACATAAACAACTTATATCCTTGTCTTACACATGCACCAACACTCGTGTGTCAATGAAACTAGGACCTTGAAGAAAACTCGTTACACAAATCACTGTCCATATTTTACACTGTCTGAAGTGTCTCCATACATCACCTCACCTTGTTTAGGACAGTATCACTCTTATTTAGGTAAGGCACACTAGAATATAACTTTTAATTACTAAAAAGGTATAATTAATTCTTTTTTACATTTTAGCAGGAGTGGTTTAATTCTTACACAATATACTAAGATGGGCTCTCACGGGCTCACAACCCTGGCGGGTGCATTCCCAAAGTGAGGGGATATATTCTACAAGCAAAAATTATAGCCAGGAATTTAAAGAATGGCAAGTTTGGGGGATTCCGTCCATGGATGGCCAGTTCTTCACATGGTAAAATGGTGCTTGCAACTGAGACAGGCAGTGTCTATGGAGAACCACCTCCTGCAACCAGGCTCCGATTCATACAAACCGGCTTGACGGGTACTTTATATAACTGGCTGGACCATAGTCTCTTCCAAATGTGTGACAACTTACAACAGGGTGGGCTCTCCAAACTATCACGTCACGTGAGGTCATGTGTAAACTAACAAACAGCGTCTCTGTACAGGAAGGACAATACTTCCAAGTTATACTTTTGTTCCCAAATAAAACCCAAAGTCCTTAAGTCTTAGAAGCCAAACGCATTCTGGCCCTTAGAGACCCTTAAGCCCTGCATAGAAGGAACTTGACCTTGTCACTCTTACCAACTACTCTTGTAGTCACAGAGGCAAGTTAATTTGGCAAGGAGCAGCCAGGTCATTTTGTAGGAAAATCTTTCTATTCTACAAATTCTAGAAACGTTTGCATGTGCTGAGAATCAGAAGCCAAGCTTGACATTCAAGTTCACTGGCTAAGGACTTTCTTTTCTCTCTGGATAAGGTCCCACCTTACAGTTGAGCAGAAAGATGTGACAAGTGAAAGCAGGAACAACAGGCCACTGCTCAAGTTCAAAGCTAGAAGCGCATCGATGCGAACGTTTGCGCAGCCAGTGCTTTAAAGGAAAACGCACCTCGGAAGTGTGCACCGTCCTGTGGCCTCAGGCAGACCTCTCTCCACCTCGCTAGCCCCAGAGCTTTTTACACAATGTCTAGCAGAGTTTTCCCCAAAGCAGCTGGAAACCAAAGTGTGCAGTCAGAAATCCATGTATTCAAAGTTCATGTGCATTGTATTAACAAGGCACTGTGGCCGGGGGCGGGTGTGTCTGGGGGTGGGAGCACAGAGGGGAGGAAGGAGAGTCCGGAGGAAGGGTTTTGGGGTGCCAGACATGGAAATGAGAAGCAGGGAACCTGAAAGAAGCCCGTGCCAGCAGAGGGTTCTGAAACTATAAATGTGCCCTCATCAAGTCACCAGTTTCAAGGGACTCAGATCAGAGGCCAGATGGAAACCCATTAATCTGGGGCTTCCAAGAATGTCAGTATTTGTATTTCAGGGCTCAAACGGCAGAAGGGCGATACATATTCAAGTCGCATAATAAGCTGGTGAATTCCAAGGGAAGTGTAAATATATACGTGTTTTAAAAAAAACCCCGATTATGTGACTTTCTGGCATATGATGTAGAAATTGACCAAATGAACAGAATCTACAGGCAGAGTGAGCAGAGTGTGCACAAGGGTGTCATCAGGTACACAGGCCCAAGGGCTCACTGACTCCTGGTCATTCCTGGGGTGGCTGCTCCCACTCAGGGAATTACATAAGCCCTTATCTTCCTCCCTCCGGCTTCCTACCTTCTGAAAGCACGTCACTGGCCGTCAGCCAATGATGGCTGCTGGGGGCAGAAAGAAAGGAAAGGAGAAAGTCTGCAGAGCCCACAAGGTGACTTCTTAGTTCTGCATGGGAAAGGGTTGGGGAGGAGCGGCAGGGAGAGCCTGTGGCTGGACGGAGAGCTGGGGTACATGGGTCTGCCCCTCCTCATCCCCAGCTCATGGTCCACCCCTTCTTCCTCTCTCCTGACATCTATCTGATGGAAAAGGGATGTATCCTTCTCTGAACATGGAAAGGGAAATTGGGGGTAAGGTGGGATGAATACTGTGAACTTGTTTTCTAAAGCAAAAATTAAACTTGAGATAAGTGAAGATTTTCAAAATTCCTACAGTGCTGGCTTCAATTCCTAAAAACTTTTTTCCTTGACAAGAAGTCTGGGACAAAAAAAAAAAGAATCCTGGGACACCTTTGACAATCTGTTTACCAAAGTTAATGATGCTAAAACAAACGTCACAGCAAAGACAAGAACGGGACATTCAAAATTACCCTTTGGCGACTGCTACCCTAGGGGAGCCTTCGTCATACCCCATCCAGCCTCCCTCCCCTCCCCCGAATAAACCTGCCATTTCCGTGAAAGTGGTCCAACAAGGCCAAAGCTCCCAAGAACCCCAGTGGAACCGGATGTGCCACTGGGGGTCCCTTCGTCGGCTCCCACTGTAGAAACATTTCTAAGAAGGATGGTTTCAGTCAGAGAACCCAAGCAACTTGTGCTAAGGTGCGGCCGCATCCTAGAAGCCTGAGCACACCTGATTTTAGCCTCCAGTCTATCCCTCTGTGAGCTCATTAATTCACTCAGCAAACAGTTAGTGGCTCACTTCTCGGTACCCCGACCTGTGATATGATTTAAATGCCTCTTACAAGAAAACCTGAGGTGTCTGGCTATCTGTCATTTGTACGCCATTATCTTCAGAAGAATTCCCATTCTCTGGATCCGCAAATGCTCGCAAACATCATGTACATGATGAATTGGGCTACAGTAAATTATTTTTCATTTTTATTTTCAAATAAATCAGTCAATTAAAAAAAAACAGAACTCATAGGCAGCTTTTAAGCAAGTTTTGCTATTGGTATTAGTTAGGAAAAAATACTAAGTGCACAGGCTCCTCGTCTATGCTAACAAGGCTTGTTCTGGATACGTAAGCCTAACCTCTCCCCTTCCCTCCTGTCACAGCTCACAGAGTATGCTTATAAACAGTCTCATTTGGTCTTCATATAACCTTCATATATTCCAGGTATTAGCATTTGCTGTATCCATTACCACGATTTTGCTGGCGGTTTGTCCGTTTAACTGTACCATCTGTATTGTGCACATTTGTCAAAGGTTTACGTGTGGCCATGACATTGTGTACTCCCACGGGTAATGTCTATCTCAGGCCACTAAACTGTAAACGTGGACGGCAAAGACCTACTGGACTCCAGTGGGCTGACTGCAGCCTACACGGCTTCCTTACCTGTAAGATGAGGGTCATGATGGCACCTACCTGCCTTCTCTGTCCCAATCTACAAACCACGTCATACAATGTCTGGCATACGATATGTATTCACAATAGTTTCTTCTCATTATTGTCAGTGTTGTTATTTTAATTAACCGAATTAACATTTACAAAGGGAGCTAACTTACATAAGTGAATCAGACAGATAATTGGCAGAGAGAATAGCATATCAGGGATTCTGAATGCTGGTCCCAGCTTTGTCCAATCTACCAAGCTCAGTTGGAGATTCTTCCTTTTCTCTAAACCACTTCTATTACCCTAGTAAAAACTGATTTACCTTCAGGATCCCCTGTACTTCTTTTCCTGTCACAATGGCATCTGTTTATAGATACATATTAGCCACCTACACCCAGCAGAGGGGACAAGAGTGGCCTACCATGTGCTGGCATCTCTTTCCTTCCCACGTTGACATTTCATGGTTACATTTGTCAAACCCTGAATCAGGAACCAACTGAAACTGACGCACTTTCAGAGTAGAAAAGAAGAAAACAAAAAGTATAATCAACTTTGGTGTCATTGAATTCTACTTTATTTCTCTGGGTCTATTAAACTTGCCATAGGGTAACAGTAGAAGCTTTAGTTGAAGGACAAACAGGGCCCGGGTGTGTCCAGGCTGTGGACACCCCTGCAGGGTGGTGCTGGCTTTCCCTGACTTCGGGTGCTCCACGTATACTGGCCTCTGGTTTATATATTCATCGTGGCTTAGTTCACCAGAGGAGATGCCAACAGTGCCTAAGATTAGAGATTTTTTTTAATGTGATAATTTATATGAAGACTAGAATGAGATTATGGAGTACAGTGATGAAAGTGGGTAAATCCTTCTGTCACTTGATTTAAATATTGTAATAAGGAAAAAGCAAAGAAAGCTTTTACAGAAATGACTACTTCTCAGCTAGAGGCAATGGCTCCTCCCTTCCAAGAAGAAGAGTGTTTGGGAACATGTGGTGAGGGTGTCACAATAATGGTGGGTGCTGTGGCCATTAGACGTGGTCTTGACCCACGTAATCAAAGACTGCTGACCTAAAACTCCCACGGCAGCTCCTGTTGAGAAGGGAAACACCTACAGATCTCATCACAGCAAGTCAAAGTGCAGGCAGAGTTATTGAGAGTAAAGTCTCATTCCTGCTGGGACACATCCTATTACATAAACACGTCTGCTTATCCCGTCTCTACTTCCCCAAGAAACTCAGCCACACCTTCACAGTGGGGATCAAAGCTAATTACAGACCCTAAGAAGATGACAAGATTACTCAATGACCAAACTGTAATTAGCTTTCTACAAGTAAGAAAGTAAGCATCATTCAGCTGCTTTGCTTAATTTTACTTGTTTAATTTCTTTATACCTGAACTGGGCCATTAAGATCAAAAGTCTGAGAATTGGGAGGGCTATAAAAGTGTACATGACTCAGTCTACTTGTCAATAATGGAAATCAATTCCTTTTTCAATTGCACATGAATACAATTAGCATTTGACAAATGTATTGTGGAAAATAGGAGTTAGGCTTGGAAGACAAACGACTTTCAGATTTTTTTTTTTTTTTTTGAGACAGAATCTTGTTATGTCACCCTCAGTAGAGTGCTATGGTATCACAGCTCACAGCAACCTCAAACTCTTGGGCTTAAGTGATTCTCTTGCCTCAGCCTCCCCAGTAGCTGGGACTACAGGCACCTGCCACACCAGGCTATTCTTTTGTTGCAGTTGTCATCATTATTGTTTAGTAGGCCCCGGCTGGGTTCGAACCCACCTGCCTTGGTGTATGTGGCAGACACCCTAACCGCTGAGCTACGGGTGCTGAGCCAACACTCAGATTTTTCAACGCCTTAAATGCAACTAAGGCCTAACTAGCTGAGAGATCACTTCATCCTCCGCCAAACCTGCCCTTGCCCCACCAAACTCTACCCCATATCCTGCTTCATTTCACAGCATAGTACGTAGGGTGAGCTTGAACGAACATATATGGGCATTTTTATCTGATTATTATCTGAAACATCAGATACACCAGAATGTAAAACCCATGAGGGCAGAGGCTGTTTCCCCAGAACCTAGAACAATTCCTGGGACATACCAAACATGGACTATCTGTAGAATGAAGGATAGAAAGAAGGAATGAATGAAATGATGCAGTATTGTACGCTACCTTAGGTATTATATAAAATACTACGTGCCAGCATTCCATGAAATCGGTATTACATGAGCCATTATGCGGAGTCCTTTACTGGCTTAGCGAGTGAGTACTCTGGAGTTCAGTAAACGCCTCTGATCTCTGTCTCCTTTGAGCCCCCTAACCACTCCACACAGCACACAGGACAGTCTGTGGTCACCAGTTTAGAGATAAACACCTGGGTGTGCCTCTGAAGTGTGCCTGTGAGTCTGGCATTCAACCTCTAACTCACCCACAGAACTGCGCCATGGTAGAGAGCGGATGGTGGAGGCCCCGGGTAAGGGCCCACAGCAGCTATTCGTGTTGTCCAGGGCTTCTCAGAGCAGCCCAAATCCTAACAACGGGAGATGGAGGCCTGAAATTCAGGAGGGAAAGGAACATTCTGAAGAAAGCATTGCCAAATCACAGTGGTAGGGGGAGAAAGGAGTCACAGCTGCTGAGCTAGTTTCTGTTTTTCAGTCTTAGGAGAGGGAGATGGCTGCATGTGGGCATTGGTGCCCTGTGAGCGAGACCAGCAGACTGTCTGCCGTGTCTTGGTGGACACCGAGCCCAACTTTCCTGCCTTTCCCTGAGGAGGAGCCCCAGGAGGGCCTGCAGGAGATGAGCTCCTCAGCGTGGCTGCTCGGCCGACCCTCAGCCTCTGCCGCAGATTGTGGGCAGACGAGGCAGAGGACGCAAGTGGCTGGGACCTGTACACCAGCCTCTTCCTTCTGGGATGGGATTTTGAAGTTTATCCAGATTTCTGAACATAAAACCGTCTACAGATACATACTTCAAAATGAAATGGAGGATGTGCTCAAAACAAAAGGCTTAGAGACACGTCACAGGATACAGGAGTTCCCAGTGACCAAACATAGGACAAGTTCAGCAAAAAGATAATAACTAGAGTGCAAGATGATAACTCCAAAGATAAAATGAACGTCCAAATGCCCTCGCTGATATAAAGAAGTGATGGAATTCAATAAACGGGGGAGAAAAGAGAGCTCTTTTTGAGAGAATAATCCCAAATTTAGAAACATAGGAGGAACAAGGGAAACAGAAATTATCGTCAGAACACCATGGTCCTGATTGCTCCAACAAGATCTATTGACGATGCTAAAATTAGTGGGAGAAAATTTAAATCTATTTAAGGAGAAATACGATATTTGAGCACTTTCCAAATTTCTCCTTCAAAATATTTATTAATTATTGATGTGTTCACACATGTACACAAATTCTTTGATACTTCCCCTCCTGTTTAGCGTGGGCTGTACTTCAGTCGTTTGTTTCCAAGGAAAAATAGTTTGGGAAGGGGGAAAGCGGTAACTTTGCGGTAAAGCAAACTGGCAGATACCACTGTGACCGAGCAAATCCAGGTCAATGCGGCCGGCAGTGACGCATTTTGACGTCATGGACTATCTGTGTGATGCAATAGGACGGACAACATCCCGCTGGGCTATTCTTCCTAAAACATCTGTGACTTCTGTCCCAGTATGACCCCCAAATGAGGGACATTCTACAGAATTCCTGAGCAGTACTCACCAATGCGTCAAGGTCCCAACAGACAAGGGGAAGACGGAGAAACTGTCACAGGTTGCAGACGACAAGGGAAAAGTGACAACTAAATGCAGCCTGGTACCTGGGATCAGAACAAAGGCACCAGTGGGAATGTGGGGAATCTGGATAAAGTCTTTAGTTTATTTAAAAGCACAGGGTGGGAAATTTTTCTGTGAAGGACCACATAATAAATATTTTCAGGTTTGTAGCCATATGGTCTCTCTTGAAACTATTCGATTCCGCCATGGGAGTGCACAGTCACAGGGTATGGCTGCATCCCAGTAAAACCTGCTGTGTGTATAGGCGGGAGGCTGGCTTCGGCCTAGGAGCCACGTTTCCTGACTCCTCTGGTTAATACCACTGCACGGATGTTAATTTCTTAGTTTTGATCACTGTGCCATGGTTATGTAAGATGTCAGCACAGAGGAAGCAAGGCAAAGGGGGTACAGGAACTCTCTGTACTACCTTTCTAATACTTCTGCAAACTTAAAATTATTTCTAAACAGCTGTTACAATGAAGTAGAAATAATCTGGTAATTGTGTGGCATTTTTTGATGGGTCCCTTTACCCATACTCTGAACTAGTGGCTATATTTACTCAAGAAGTGGCCATTCATATAAACCCCATCCTATACATACAACCAATTCCATGAATAACTTTTTGTGTGTCCATTCTACACAAAATAAAAGATGGAAAGCTCTGAATAGCACATGATCATTGGAAGAGATAACAGGATATAATTCTTCAGAATGAGGGTTTTTAAGGCTCAGAAACAAATATAAATAAATGACTTTGGCAGGTTTGCATCTTTGGATGGTGGTACCCCTGCTCTTCTGCTGGAATAAGTGGCTATACAGAGCCTATTGAAACCTGGGTCATGGTACCCACTTTCATGAATCCCCAGAAAGCAAAGCTAAACATGCTCCCTGTCTTCTATTCCAAACCTCTCCTATGAAGATGATAATTGCTTTGTCATGGCTAAAGAGAAGGACCACAAGGAGAATTCCTATCTGTGTGCACTTATCCTCCATAACAGTGATGTTACAACCAGCCTGGAGCCATGAAACCCTTTCTCCAAGCACATTCTTGGACAGGAGTTCAATGTATAAAGCAAGCAGCCTCTCAAAAGAGGGGACACCAGGGCTGGGCCTTGGAGGATGAGCCGGCCTTTGCTGGCATACATGACCCAGAGCCTGAACATCCTCACCATGTTGGAAAAGCCTAATGCCGCCCCAGTGCTGCAGGTGGCAGGATGCACAGGTCTTTGGTCTGAGACTGGAATGGACCTGCCAGCAGGAGGCAGTTTGGCCTTAACAAGACGGTTAGATGGGAAGCTGGGAAGGATTTTCTGTAGGTGAGTGATGCCACTACATATGTGTTTTGGAAAGAGGACAAGGGAAGTAGAGGTCAGTCCAGGATAAGGAGCTGACATGCCCATGAACCACGGGGAGCGCTGGCCGGATCTTATGCCACCGAGACCCTGAGGCTGGGCAGCAGGTATCTGGCTCATACCGTGTAGCTCACTGCTCTCCGGGTGTCTCCCTCCTGTGGGAAGGGCCTTGACCCTGGAGCTGGCTGGAGAGAGGGGCTCTGAATTCTGGGTCTGACACCTCCAGGAAGATGAATTTTCCCCTGCCGTGGGCACCTCGGAGGTTGAGGAAGGAGGCACTAGTTACCGCTGAAATGTGAGCTTGTGGCTCAGATCTCGGGAGTGACAGGAACAGGGCAAGCCCATCACAGCCGCCCTGTACAGTGCGGAGCCCCACTGAGCAGGTCCCCCAGCCTCCTCGTGACATTCCTCACTGTCTAGAATCACTCACCTTCAGTACATCCTTGCATTTATCTTTTCAAATTTTCATTATTCATTGAGTCCATTTTTTTCTACTTTTAACATGTCCATACATTTAATTCTTCAAATAAAACTGTTCTTTATTTTTTGAAGAAAACTTGAACTAAGAAAACGTAATCATTTTTTTTGATACCAGAGAGTGATAAAATAATAGTGATTCAAACTTAATCTCATCTTGGCATATGAGAAATTGACTCAAATCTAGGAGTGTCAAAAATTAAGACACATGGGCTGCACCTGTGGATCAAGGAGGGGGGTTCCAGCCCCATATACCAGGGGTGGCGGGTTCAAACCCGGCAGTGGCCAAAACTGCAAAAAAAAACAAAAACAAAACATTAAGACACATTTACAAATGCCTAGTGAGAAATACCCTTTTTGGTCACGGAGAAAATATTCAAAAGAGGGAAAGTACATAGTTTGGGGACACTATTATTTTGTGACATGAAGTTGGATTTGAATGCATGGTAAAATAAAATTGAATCTCAACAAATGTCAAAGAATCAAAGAACAGTTTTTTAAACATAAAGGTATGGTATAAGTATTATTTTTAAAGTTCACTTAGATCCCTTCGACAGATGGTGGCTAAGTTTGGAACTAAAGCATAAATATTTATTTATGAATATAAATAAGCATATCTACTTATTTGTATATATATAAATATATTAATTTATAGATAAATAAATGTATATATAATCAAAAGAGGAAGTAAGCTGGAAAAAAATTGAGCCAACTGATTTTTTCCCATGATATGAAGCTAAAGAAGAGTGGTTGAAAGCTTACTCACAAGT
This sequence comes from Perodicticus potto, assembly GCA_963574655.1. Lineage (NCBI taxonomy): Eukaryota > Metazoa > Chordata > Mammalia > Primates > Lorisidae > Perodicticus > Perodicticus potto. Next base: position 6,652 of record CAUYRH010011535.1, on the reverse strand, counting down.
CAATCAGTCTCACTTCCCAGGAGCACCAATGATCTCGGGGAGGGGCAGTTCTTGCCAAGGCATGAGTCATCCGTCAATGGAGTCCATGTGAGAGGTGAGACCCATTGTTGGTCCTTGACTCCACCAACAAAAATGGCCATATCTGAGGACTTCCTGTGGGTTCTCTCACTCCACCCTCCCAAAGCACTTACTCTTGCCTAGTCCCTGGAAGGACTCTTGAACAGGAAATGACAATTTTTTTAATAGGAAGGCAGAGAAATGAGAGAGCACGTGGACCCTGGAATCTCAAGCACGTAACCCCTACACGTGATCAGAGACGCACGTTGACCGAGCGTCCACATGACACTCCATCTTCTTGTCCAGGCAGCACAGCCCTGAGGGGCACCCCAGAGGGGTTTGTCCTCTCACCCCACGGTGACACTGTGCCTCAGAGATCCAAAAGAGACCACACACCAAGACACAAATCTGCACCCTGCTCCTCTCGCCTTCCTCAACTTTTAGAAAACCCCATCAGGTCACCTGACAGCAGTGGGACAGGCACGCACAGCTCTGGCTCTGAAAAGGTGGCCCAAAAGTGACGAGATGTCTGTGTGGAAGGTGGTGGCTGGGCAGCCCTTGTTTTCAGAACAGTGAGACAGGGTGAAAAGAAAGACTCGGCTTGATTGGTTTTTCGGTTTTTTTGGAGAAAAAACTGTGATTAAGAAGTCTCTAGCCAACAATGTCTCTAGGCTTAACGATAATTTTAAGTACTTTTTTCAGTAAAATAGATGGATATATTGTCCACAATGTCTCCCTTAATTAGAGAGTCTTCACAATGACAACAGCTGACATCAGTGTCATGACCATGCTCTACAAGAAGTATCTATGTGGAATTATGTGCATCCCACCTGCACAGCGGCCTCGTGAAGAGCTACCACTATGCCCATTTTACAGGTGAGGAAATGAAGTCTTCACAAATCAAGTACGTTCCCTAGTCTGGAGCCCCTTGCTAGTAAGTGCCAGAATTCTAAGCCAGCTGTGGGTTCCAAGGCACATGTGTGTAGTCACTGAACATACCCCTCGAGTGGGCTAGGAGTGAAATGGCCACCAACACACATCAAAACATAGGGAACTAGGCAATATTTAAAGATAGGTAGCCCAGCCCATAAATAGATGTAGGGCTTACAAGATGGGAGGAAAGGGGAGGGGAAATTAACCTAAACACTGCATGTTTTTCTCTGCGCCTTTAATGCTTTTCTCCTGAAAAGGGCACCCCATTTCACCAGTACCCCATGGCCAAGAGGTACTTCTGATCATTCCATTCCTAATAGAGAGGGGCCCAGCGTCTAAGACTACACCCAACTCCCACGGAAGCGAGTGGAACCTTCGTTACAGGAGGGTATTCTGATGGCCTCTTCGGTGGAACAAGATTCTAAGAGGACACGCTGTTCTTAGATAGCGTCCCTGCCCTAAGCTGTCCCTACCTCCAGTCTTTCCCTTTGCTGTCCCCTGGCCCATGACACTCCCCCATGGAATCTGCAAACCTTATTCTCACATTTCCTTCAGGTCCCTGCTCCACAGACCTTCTCTAACTACCTTGTTGACAGTGGTGCCTCTGTCCCCTGCCACCTGGCTCTGGAGACAAACTAAAAAAATAAAGCTACTCATTGTTAAATAAAGAAAAATCTGCCCACTATCTTCAGGCATATATGTCATGATGATGTCTGTGAAATCTGTGAAATTAAACAGAAGGCTGATGTGTTAGCAGGAATTCAACCAAGGAGCCACTCTCCAGGCACCCACTGCCATGGAGGTCAGCATTCAGGGACAGACTCCTTACTACTTGGACAGGTCTTTAAGAATGAAAACTGAGCGTAACTCGGTATTTTAAAACATCTTCAAAAGCAAACAAAGCCTTCAGTACCGTTCTGTTTCATAAGGACTGGGGACTGGCAGAGAGAGCTGGGCTCCAGGGGCCTCTGTTGCCTTTTCTCCCAGCCCGCTCACTTATGAAGTGGCCCATTGGCCTCTGCTGTTTATGAGCCTGGATCTTCGTAATACCACTGAAATATGTTCTCCTAAAGATGTTCCCTGAGATAGGACACTGCTCCCTCCGCATTGTTTCGCCACATACCAGCATTAATATCCCGGAGTAATCCACCCTCCTCTTAACGGCTGATGACAGCCCCGATGGCTTTGTAAAAATCAGTTGAGGGAAAGGGAAGTCTTGTCGGAAATGAGATTAATCTTGTAACGAGTGTTCAGCCCTGATAACCCATCTGGGCACAGAGCTGCTTAAACGGGAGAGCAATTAACCTTCACCCGAGGAGCTCTGTCCAACCGTTATAAACATTAAAGAGACAGAATCCTGCCCCCCGCCCCGTAGACTAAACAATCAGATTTGAATTCCACGTAAATGGCATCTTTCTGCAGATGTGTTCTGGCAGCAAAGTTCAGGGGGAGACCGTGGGCCAGGGCTCTGCTCATAACTCAGGTAACTTCTGGCCTGGTGCTGAGTGAGCTGAGGTTATTGGCATTAAAAAAAAATGCTGGGAGTATTTAAATAAAATCACTAGCTCTAGGGGAACTGGACAGAGATGCTTTCATGCAGAACCCACAACTACTATAGGAGCACACTTGAGGTTTTTAGGGATTTTTCCCCCCTTTTTTCAACAGTGGGAATATTTGCACTGGGCTAGACCTTCACTCACTCTCAATTCCTCTCCTCCAACATTTGCATGAGTGACGCCCCCCCCCAGCTGTGGTCACAGAAGGGAGCTTTTTTTTTCTTTTTATCTCTGAGAAACTATTGGCTTTCATGAGGAACAAACCTGTGATGTGCCTTTATCAGCATGTGCTGTAACTGATTGAGCTAACCAAGCCGGCTCACGTCAAGTACTGAGTGGTTAGAGACCCTACTAGGAACCTACAATCAAAAATAACTTTCGCAGCCTCGCAGAGAAATAGCTGAGGTCATTTACCTTATCACTTAAGCAACAGCTTTCTTCAGCATAGTTTATCCTGAGCCTAATACTGACAATAAGTAAGGAAAGGGCACAAACTCTCACTTAGAGGGAGCTACAAACCACGGTGGGGTTGGACATACCCAGAAAATACACATGAAAAGCAGATACATACACTTGAAACCAGGAAGAGATGTTCTCCTTAACCAGCCTATAACCAGCCCGTCAAGGTGACTGCAACTCAAGATATTTAAAAATTAAAGGGAAAAATGAAAACACTCATTCAGCATGTCCTAAACAAATTCATCTCCCCCAGCATTTAATGAAGTCTTCAGGGTGGCCTAAGACAGCTCTCAAAGTAGCCCATCCTCACATCAGATCTTTATCTCTCCTTGAACCTGGTTTCTCATTTGCCAGGGTAAGTCCTGAGACGGTTTGCACACGCCCAGTCTGAGTCTCTGTGGTCTCTGAGCTGGTCTCCAGACTGGCCCCAAGAACAGAAGCCGACAGTGGCTGGGAGAGAGCGTGCGTCACGTGGGGCACCCCGGGACAAGACTGCCTAGTCTTGCTTTCATGGTTTTCATTTATCTGCTTAACTGTGCCTTTTCCTGCCCTGATGAGACTAAGAACGTCCTTACTGTCCCAGCAGAAGCTGTAAAAGTAGAGCAAGTGGAACCAACTCTTACGTCATAGGGATATACCTACCTCGCCATTTGTTAAAATAAAGGATTTCCCCCGTCCAAGTTTCCCAGTCACACATGTTGTGGCAGCCTGGGGCAGGGGAAACAGAGCACGGGCACCCCAGCTGGCCAATTTTTCAACCCCTGCGCACTTGAAGTAGATAAGGCCATACACAGATCACACGACAAGAACCTCGACCTGGCTCTTAATCTGAATTTGTGTTGAATTTAAGTCTTTCCTGCAGAGCCCTCACTGTCATTGATGAGGTGAAGTTTAACTGTTTTCTTGACTCTGATCCATCTTGCCAGAACAAACAATACTGAATACCTGGTGCAGCTCGTGTTTCTGGGTCTAAGCCCTCTACGTGAGCTCAGCAGAAATCAAAGGTGGAAGACAGGGAGAAACCACAGTGCATGACAACTGAATTAGCATATGACGCCGTGTGATGAGTTCGATCTTCCAACAGTAAAGGTTTAACTTGAGGACTTTGGTGAAGAAAGCCCCACAAGCCACTTTTGCATAAGACGTAAACAGCAGACTCCCCCTTAGTCCGGCCGGGCCCGGGGAGTGGGGTGACTGGCTGCCGCCTACATGTGCACCTGCCGTGTGCGCTGCTGCTGAGCTGAGCGTGTAGCCTGTCTAGACAGTCACCAAGTAACACGCCCAGATAAGGGAAACCACAACATGTACTCAGTATCTTGTGAAACCGAAACACTCACAGAGTAAACACTTAGCCCCACAGTGATTTTATTTTGATGATCATCCTGGTTCTAACAACATAAAAGCTGACATTCGTGCTCTAAAAAAATTTGAACATTTTTTTCTCAATGAAACTAGTTGCACTGACACCTTCTAAGATGTTGTTTATACATAATCGACTTACATTTACTATGGGAGTTGCAGTCTCAGCACTTCACCTGTTAGGCACCATCAAAGAATGGAGCACTGCTCTTTCTTCCCTCTGGGAATCAGTGCGGAGGGGAAACTGTCACCCAGATACATGACTAGTCTCTTCCCCCTACGGAGGGTCGAAAGGTGTCTCCCTAAAATGCGTGGCCCCCCGGAACCTCCGAGTTCTTTCAACATACTACAGATCCCACCAGATTAGGGCAAGTCCTCAATCCAGTGAGAACGTCCTTATAAAGAGGCAGAATGGGACAGAGACTATACTATACTCACAGGTCTCAATTATGACCTTACTTAGAAACAAGGTCTTTCATGAACAGTAGCTTTTCTAAAGATTAGAAAATGGCCAAAAAGCATCTGAAAAACTGCTCAACATCACTAATCATCAGGGAAATACAAATTAAAACCACAGAGAGGTATCACCTTACCCCTGTCAGAATGGCTATTATTAAAAAGTCCAAAAACAATAGATGCTGCTGGCGTGGATACAGAGCAAAAGGAACGCTTCTACACTGTTGGAACTTCGAATCAGTACAACTCCTGTGGAAAACAGTACAGAGATTTCTCAAAGAACTAAAAGTACACCCACCAGTCTATCCAGCAATCCCACTACTGGGTATCTACTCAAATGAAAAGAAGTCATTTTATCAAAAGAAAGGCACCCACTCTTGGATGTTTACTGCAGCACAATTCACAATAGCAAAGATCTGGAATCAACCCAATTAATGAGTGGATTAACAAATGTGAGATATATATATATCATAGTATACCTACTACTCAGCCATATAAAGAAATGAATTAATATCTCTGGAAGCAATTGGGATGGACTGAAGACCATTACCCTAAGTGAAGTAGCTCAAGAATGGAAAAACAAAAGCCACATGTACTCTCTAATAATTTGGAACTAATTGGAACAGAGAGAAGTAAAAATCACTGGAAATCAAGTGGGAGGGGAGGGGAGAGTAGGGGAGGGGAGGGGCGGGGCGGGGCAGAAACCTCCCTAACAGGTACAATGAGCACTATCTGGGTGATGGGCACACTGCAGCCCTGACTTAAGCATTATAAAAGCTATCCATGTAACAAACACATTTGTATCCCCTTCATATTTTGAAGTAAAAAAAAATAATAATACATTCACCTAAAAAAACAGGGTCTTTGCATATGCAATTAATAATTGAAATGAGATCCCACCAGATTAGGGTAAGTCCTCAATCCAGTGAGAACATCCTTATAAAGAGGCAGAATGGGACTCACGGAGACACCGAGAAGACTGCCGTGTAAGGAGAGAGGCAGAGACTAGAGTGATCCGTCTGCAGCAGCCCCCCCCCCGCATCCAAGGGGGTGCGTTCTCAGACACCCAGGGATGCCTGAAACTCAGCACCAACCCAATCGCTGTCAGCTACAACACATCGCTCTTCGTGTCTTCCATCTACAAATGTAACGCATTTTCCACCTCAACTAAGCATGCACCATGCCCTGTGGTTGTGACCTTTGCAGTTTAAGATGTAACAACAAATGAGCAGAAATTTCTTTCTCTTTTCACATTGTCATGGGTTGATTCTTAACATAGACCACAGCAGCCTCAGCATCTGATCCTTTTTTTTTGGCAGTCTTAACAGAGTAATTTTTTTTTTTTATTGTTGGGAATTCATTGAGGGTACAAGAAACCATGTTACACTAGTTGCATTTGTTGGGTAAAGTCCCTCTTACAATCGAGTTCTGCCCCCAAAAAGTGTAGCACACACCCAGACCCCACCTCTCTCTGCTCCTCCTTTCCCCACCGCTCCCTCATTCTTTCTCTCTCTGCTCTCCCCTTCCCTCACCCCCACCATGTCAATAATTGTCATTAATTGTCCTCATATCAAACTTGAGTACATGGGATTAATGCTTCTCCATTCTTGAGATGCTTTACTAAGAATAATGTGTCCTACTTCCATCCAGGTTAATACAAAGGCTGTAAAGTCTCCATTTTTTTTAATGGCTGAATAGTATTCCATAGTGTACATATACCACAACTTGTTAATCCATTCCTGGATTGGTGGGCATTTAGGTTGTTTCCACATTTTGATGGGGGCCATCCGGCCTCTGTTCTGTTGGTTGCCACGTCCTATTGAAGAAAGGAG
>CAUYRH010011530.1:0-32491 GCA_963574655.1 Perodicticus potto | reverse complement strand
AAGACCATATGATTCTCTCAATTGATGCAGAAAAAAATTTCGACAATATCCAGCATCCCTTCATGATCAGAACACTTAAGAAAATTGGTATAGAAGGGACATTTCTTAAACTAATAGAGGCCATCTACAGCAAACCCACAGTCAATATCATATTGAATGGTGTTAAATTGAAATCATTTCCACTTAGATCAGGAACCATACAAGGTTGCCCAGTATCTCCACTGCTCTTTAACATTGTAATGCAAGTTTAGCCATTGCAATTAGAGAAGAAAAGGCGATCAAGGGTATCCACATAGGGTCAGAAGAGATCAAACTTTCACTCTTTGCAGATGATATGATTGTATATTTGGAAAACACCAGGGATTCTACCACAAAATTTTTAGAAGTGATCAAGGAATACAGCAATGTCTCAGGCTACAAAATCAACACCCATAAATCTGTAGCCTTTACATATACCAACAATAGCCAAGCTGAAAATCAGTCAAGGACTCTATACCTTTCACTGTAGTGTCAAAGAAGATGAAATATTTGGGAGTTTACCTAACAAAGGATGTGAAAGATCTCTATAAAGACAACTATTAAACTATAAGAAAAGAAATAGCCGAAAATGTTAACAAATGGAAAAACATACCATGCTCATGGTTGGGAAGAATCATCATTGTTAAAATGTCTATACTACCCAAAGCAATATATATTTTTAATGCAATACCTATTAAAGCTCCATTGTCATATTTCAAAGATCTTGAAAAAATAATATTTTGTTTTATATGGAATCAGAAAAACCTCAAACAGCCAAGACATTACTCAGAAATAAAAACAAAGCAGGAGGAATCACGCTACCAGACCTGAGACTGTTCTATAAATCAATAGTGATTAAAGCAGCATGGTACTGGCACAAAAACAGAGAGGTAGATGTTTGGAAGAGGATAGAGAACCAGGAGATTAATCCAGCTACTTATTGTTATTTGATCTTTGACAAGTCAATTAAAAACATTCAGTGGGGGAAAGATTCCCTATTTAACAATTGGTGCTGGGTGAACTGGCTAGCGACCTGTAGAAGACTAAAACTGGACCCACATCTTTCACCATTAACTAAGATAGATTCTCACTGGATTAAAGACTTAAAATTAAGACATGAAACTATAAAAATTCTAGAAGAAAAGTGCAGGGAAAACTCTTGAAGGAATCGGCTTGGGTGAATATTTTATGAGGAGGACTCCCCAGGCAATTGAAGCAGTACCAAAACTACACTACTGGGACCTGAACAAACTAAACAGTTTCTGCACAGCCAAGAACATAGTTAGTATAGCAATCAGACCATCCTCATAATGTGAGAAAATATTTGCAGGTTATGCCTCTGACAAAGGTTTAATAACCAGAATCCACAGAGAACTCCAACGTATTAGCAAGAAAAGAACAAGTGATCCCATCTCAGGGTGGGCAAAGGACTTGAAGAGCGACTTCTCTAAAGAAGACAGGTGAACAGCCTACAGACACATGAAAAAATGCTCACCATCCTTAATCATCAGAGAAATGCAAATCAAAACTACCTTGAGATATCACCTAACTCTGGTAAGATTAGCCCACATAACAAAATCCCAAAACCAGAGATGTTTGCATGGATGTGGAGAAAAGGGAACACTTCTACACTGCTGGTGGGAATGCACACTAATACATTCCTTTTGGAAGGATGTTTGGAGAGTACTTAGAGATCTAAAAATTGACCTGTCATTTGATCCTATAATTCCTTTACTAGGTACATACCCAGAAGACCAAAAATCACATTATAACAAAGACACCTGTAACAGAATGTTCATTGCAGCCCAACTCATAATTGCTAAGTCTTGGAAGAAGCCCAATCGATTCACAAATGTATTAATAAATTGTGGTACATGTATACCATGGAATATTACGCAGCCTTAAAGAAAGATGGAGACTTTACCTCTTTCATGTTTACATGGATGGAGCTGGAACATATTCTTCTTTTTTTTTTTTTATTGAATCATAGCTGTGTACATTAGTTCAATTATGGGGTACAGTGTGTGGGCCTCACATACAATCTATTCTTCTTAGCAAAGTATCTCAAGAATGGAAGAAAAAGTATCCAATGTACTCAGCCCTGCTATGAAGCTAATTTATAGCTGTTGTATGAAGGGTACAACCCAACTATAACACAAGAATATAGGAAAAGGGGCAAGGGGAGGGGGGGAAGAGGGGAGGTTGGGGCAGAGGGAGGGTAATTGGTGGGGCCACACCTATGGTGCATCTTAGAAGGGTACAGGCGAACCTTGCTAAATGCAGAATACAAATGTCTTCACATAATAATGGAGAAATTGCCAGGAAGGCTATGTTAATCAGTTTGATGAAAATAGTTCAGATTGTATGTGAAACCAGCACATTGTACCCCTTGATTGCACTATTGTACACAGCTATGATTTAATGATAAAGATAATAAAATAAAATAAAATAAAATAAAATAAAATAAAATAAAAAATACAAACATTCAGTGGGGAAAAGATTCCCTATTTAACAAATGGTGCTGGGTGAACTGGCTAGTGACCTGTAGAAGACTGAAACTGGACCCACACCTTTCACCATGAACTAAGATAGACTCTCACAGGATCAAAGATTTAAACTTAAGACATGAAACTATAAAAATACTAGGAGAAAGAGCAGGGAAGTTCAGGGAACTCTTGAAGGAATCAGCCTGGGTGAATTTTTTATGAGGAGGACTCCCCAGGCAATTGAAGCAGTATCAAAAATACACTACTGGGACCTGATGAAACTAAAAAGCTTCTGCACTGCTAAGAACACAGTAAGTGTAGCAGGCGGACAGCCCTCAGAATGGGAGAAAATATTTGCAGGTTATGCCTCCAACAAAGGTTTAATAACCAGAATCCACAGAGAACTCAAACATATTAGCAACAAAAGGACCAGTGATCCCATCTCAAGGTGGGAAAAGGACTTGAAGAGAAACTTCTCTAAAGAAGACAGGCGCATGGCCTACAGACACATGAAAAAATGCTCACCATCCTTAATCATCAGAGAAATGCAAATCAAAACTACTTTGAGATATCATCAAACTCCAGTAAGATTAGCACATATAACAAAATCCCAAACCAGAGATGTTGGCGTGGATGTGGAGAAAAGGGAACACTTCTACATTGCTGGTGGGAATGCAAACTAATACATTCCTTTTGGAAGGATGTTTGGAGAATACTCACAGATCTAAAAATAGATCTGCCATTCGATCCTACAATTCCTTTACTAAGTAATTATCCAGAAGACCAAAAATCACCTCATAAGAAAGATATCTGTACCAGAATGTTTATTGCAGCCCAATTCATAATTGCTAAGTCGTGGAAGAAGCCAAAGTGCCCATCGACCCACGAATGGATTAATAAATTGTGGTACTTGTATACCATGGAATATTATGCAGCCTTAAAGAAAGATGGAAACTTTACCTCTTTCATGTTTATGTGGATGGAGCTGGAACATATTCTTCTTAGCAAAGTATCTCAAGAATGGAAGAAAAAGTATCCAATGTACTCAGCCCTACTATGAAGCTAATTTATAGTTTTCATATGAAGGCTATAACCCAACTATAGCACAAGAATATAGGGAAAGGGTCAAGGGAGGGGAGGAAAGGGGCGAGGTTGGGGTGGAGGGAGGGTAATTGGTGGGGCCATATCTATGGTGCATCTTAGAAGGGTACAGGTGAAACTGACTAAATGCAGAATACAAATGTCTTCATACAATAACTAAGAACGTGTCATGAAGGCTATATTAAACAGTTTGATAAGAATATTTCAGATTGTACCAGCACATTGTACCCCTTGATTGCACTAATGTACACAGCTATGTTTTAATAATAATAATAATAATAATAATAAAGAAACTCATAGCCATCAGAGCTTTGATAAATCAGACAAAAGCACATACAGGGGAAAAGAAGCCCTCTTTAATAAATGGCCCCGAGAAAACTGGATAACCACAAGTAAAAGACCAAAACTAGACCCACACCTGTCATCCCTTCCAAAAATTGATTCAGGATGTGCCAGGTCCCACCCCGGGGACAGGATCCTTTAAGACCTGTGCAGCTAGCTTTCGATTGACTTAAGAAAAGTAAAGTTAGAAGGAGCGAAAGGTAAAGAGGACACCCAGAACAGAGTTTTCAAGGGTGGGAAACACAGGGGGCCATTGCTAGTTTGTGGGGTTCAGCAAAATGTTCCTGAGTGTTTGTTCCACTCAGCTTTTATTAAGGCTATTTGCTCATTAGCCCAGAGGGTAAACTGAGGAAGGGAATAAAAACATCAGCAGTTTCTCTAAGTAAGCATGTCAGCTCTTATTCTATCTATAATCATTAACTTTACAGGTTTGAGCAGCCTTGAGAAGTCCTAAACCTGAGCCTTGTGTGGGGGCATCCTCCTGTGTGTGGTCACACACACAGCTTCCTTCAGGGAAGGTTAATCCCCTTTAATTCTCTGTGGAACAGATGCAATGGCATCAGGCTTCCCTGCAGAATCAGTGAGAAAGAGGAATTTTTCTCCAATCTCCACCCAGAGGCATCTTCTTCTGTTTTTAGGGTACACAAGCCATCCTGCCCATATTTTAGGGCTTGAGCTGTTCCCTTGATCTCTGCCCTGGGTAAATACAAATCTCCACAATGGGTATTCACTTTGGCTGTTGGATGGGTAGGGGATGGCCTGGTTAATCTCTCTACTCAGGCTTTGCATGCAGCTTCCTCTGCGGCCATTGTTTATTTAGAGTGTTTACAGACCCAGAAGGGTGTTTGCAAGCTGTATCTGCTACAGACCAGGCTTCTAGGAAAAGCAAGAAACCACTCAGATAAGTAATTTAGTGGCTAGTTTAGTTAACCTGTTTTTATTCCACCTTGCTCAGCTTATTTCTCTGTTTTTCCCTTTTTCTGGGGGTATTTTCCCTTGGCAAGAATGGATTCTTAAATCCCCATTCTCCCTGAAAAAATAGTAAAAGATTTAAATATAAGGCATGAAATGATAAAATTCTAAAATAAATTGTGAGAAAAATCCTTGAGGATGTCAATCTAGGGAAAGATTTTATGAAAAAGACTTCTGTGGCAATTGCAACAACAACAAAAATAAACAAATGGGACTTAATCAAACTGAAAAGCTTCTGCACAGCTAAGGACACAACAAAAAAAGCAAATAGGCAGCCTTAAAAATGGGAAAAAATATTTGCATATGACAAATATAACAAAGGTTTGATAACTAGGATCTATAGAAAACTCAAATTAATCAATGAAAGAAGAGCAAACAATCCCATCTACCACTGGGCAAGATATATGTACAGAACCTTGTCTGAGGAAGACAAATAAATAGCTAACAAACATATTAAAAAATTCTCCTTGTCCCTAATCATCAGAGAAATGCAAATCAAAGCCACCCTGTGATGTGACCTAATCCCAGAGAGATTATCCCACATCACGAAGTCCCAAAATTGCAGATGCGGGCACACGTGTGGAGAGGGGGAATACTTTTACACTGTTGGTGGGACTGCAAACTAATACAGCCTCTTTGAAAAGAAGTATGGAGAATCCTCAAAGAACTCAAAGTAGATCTCCTGTTCAACCCCACAATCCCAGTACTAGGTATCTACCCAGAAGAAAAATATCATTTTATCATGAGGACATCTGCACTAAATTGTTTATGGCAGCACAATTTACAATCACCAAGATGTGGAAACAATGTAAATGCCCTCAAATTCAGGAATGGATCAACAAACTGTGGTATATGTATACCATGGTCTACTATTCAGCCACTAAAAAGATGGAGACTTTACATTTTTTCCCCTTGTTTTCTATTTTTTTTTATTAAATCATAGCTGTGTGCAATAATGCAATCATGGGGTACAATGTGCTGGTTCCATATACAGTCTGAAATATTTTCACTGAACTTGTTAACTTAGCCTTCATGGCATTTTCTTAGTTATTGTGTTCAAACCCTTATACTCTACATTTAGTAAACTTCACCTGCACCCTTCTAAGTTGCACCTGAGGTGTGGACCTACCCATCACACTCCCTTCACCTTTCCTCCCCCTCCCTCCCTCACCCTTTTCCTCCCTTGCCCCCTTTCCCATATATTAGCCTGGATGGTGTTGAAACACATTCTTCTTAGTAAAGTGTCACAAGAAAGAAAAGCAAGTATCCAATGTACTTAATACTAATATGAGGCCAGTAGATGATCTAATTTACACCCAAAGAGGAGAAAAACTCATTTCAATTCAAGTTGGGGGGAGGAGGAACAAAGGAGGAAAGAGAGGGTAGGAGAGTTGGGGTGCTCTCACTTAATGGGCACAATGTAGGGGTGTATGGAACACCTTTTGGGTGCGGGATACAGCCACCAGAGGGACTTTACCTAACAAATTCACATACTGTGACCTGGTTGTTTGTACCCTCACCTTAACCTGAAATAAAAAAAAATAAAAGACATACATGGTACAACCTATGATGTGGAATTGGTGTCTGAAGTGAAGGTGCTCCTGTGAGACTAAGCCCTCATACTCTGGGATCTGACCCTACATCCAGGTAGATAATGTCAGAGCTGAACTACAGGACCCCCAGCTGCTACATGCCAGAGAACTTCATGTTCAGTGAGAAAGAAAAAATCCACACATATTTTCTTGATCGTAGATGGGTTATTCTGTGTGTCCTGATGATGTGAGAGTAGAGTAGAAAAACAATCCAAACCCTTCCTACCAGCCATGGTGGGATGGTAGACATGCTCTTAAGTAACATTCTCCACACTAAAGGAAGTTGGAGTGAGGCAGAATGCCAGTTTATTCTCTTGCCCCTTGAATTTATACTTTTGAAAGTGGAGTCCTACTCAAGTAATGCTAGCATTGTAGAATATAATTTGGGAACCAATTGATTTTATAATTCACAGGCCCTATTTATGCCAGGACCCAGATCTTTTTATGGAAGTCATGAGAGTCTACTCAGCACCTCTTACCTGTATAAAACACAAAACTTCCACCCTTTCCTGAAGAAGCAGAAGTCACTTTCCGGAAAGTCAATTTGTTTTTCTGGACCAGTTGAGTATCCTTTCTTATGAAGTCATTTCTGATTTCATCCTTTCTCAGATTTTCCTTTCAGAAAAATAATTAGGTAAATTATCACAGAAACCAGGAATATGCATAAATGTGGTAGAGTGAGCCCAAAGGACAATATTTACTCAGATGCTACTAGGTGGGGTGAATGTGAGGGTACAGACACTGCCCCCAAGTCTTCAAGTGACAGCCAAGGCTTTGCCACTCTTTCCCAGAGTTTTAAATTTCTACTGACATCTGAGACCAGTCAGTTCTTGGCTGTGGGAGACTGTCTTGGGCATTGAAGCATGTTGAACTGTGCCCCAGGACTCTATGCACTAGATATGAGCAGCGCACCTTCCCCTTACATCTAGAGTTGTGATGACCAAAAGTGTCCCCAGTCATTGACAGATGACACTTGGGGTAGAGAACAAATTCACCCCTGTATGAGAACTACTTTCCCCTAAAAATCAAAGGGAGCCCTACTAGTGTTACAGCAGGAGAATGAAGTGATAAGACAAACTTTCTGTGTCCCAAACCAAGCCTTCACCCCACTTACCTGAATCGTCACTTGTGTCTGTGTCTCTTCACTACTCCTCACTGTGGGGGGAGAGTAGTCATTAAATGGATCTAGGAGAAAACCCACCCTGGTCACACCACTTCTTCCAATCACCTTCAACTTGGGTCTTTCCCAGATGCTTCTGCGGCCCACCCTAGTTCCCCTCTAATAAATCCAAAATGTATTCACAGTAGGATTACAGAAGGAAATTAGAATGTGGCCTCCAGGTTGAAACTTCAGTCAACAGTATTTATTGAGCATATAGTGAACACCAGACATGATGCTAAACCACATGGATATAGGTTAGTGAAAGAGACCTAGGGTGTCCTCCTCTGCAGTTTGCAGTCTGCAAGGAAAGGCATTAAGCAAATAATTACAAATAAATCACTGAGTGATGAGAAATTATGATCTTAATAAATAGGATTCAATGACATGGGGAGACACAGCAGAAGGCCCCAACACATCAAGGTTGCATGGAAGGTTAGTTGACTTACTACTTATAGAAGCAGTTGTACACACATGACATCTACACTATCTCATTTAAGGGAATGCAGAAGGTTCTGTAATAAGCTTATCTAGCATAATAGCTGAGATTTACTGAGCCTTCCTAGACACCTATGACTGATAAGTACCTTATATCCATTAATAATCATAGTCAGTGAAGTGTGTTAGTTGGCATAGGATACCCTAACATAATTCCACAGACTGTGTGGTATTAAACAACATGAATTTTCTGTATCACAGCCCTGGAGGTTAGAAGTGTATAATAAAGGTTTCAGGGAGATCATGTTCCTTAGGGAGAGTCTTGCTCTGCTTCTTCTAGCTTCTGGTGGTCACCAGCAACCTCTGGAATTCTTTGGGCTGTGTCAGCACAGCCCCAAACTCTGTCTTCAGAAGGCCCTCTTCCCTCTGTGTGTGTCTCAGTTTCCAAATTTCCCTCTTTTTACAAGAACACTACTTATATGGTATTTAAACTCCACTCTAATCTAGAATAATCTCATCTTGATTTGATCACATCTGCAAAGACCCTATTTCCCAATAAGGTCACATTCACCAGTGCCAGTGGATGTGAATTTGGGAAGCATAGAGTCTAAGCCAGTAAGACTAAAAGGCTTAGATTCTTAAAAGGCTTCCATTTATTCCTGCCTTTTGTATTGATCATGTCTAAGTAATAAAGCACCCATTGAAATCTCGAAAAGTGTGGTTCCAGGAGCTTCTAGATAGCTCAAAATTTGGATATTCCTGGGATGTGACACGCCTGAGGAGGGCTGGAGGCTCCACGCTACCTTCTTCCAGGCCTTTTTTTATGCATCTCGCCATTTTGCTGGTCATCTGTATTTTTTATACATATTATACATAAATTGATAAAGACAAGTAAAGTGCTTCCATGAATTCAGTGAAGAAATTAATCAAACATTAAGAGTAAGGTCGTGGGACTCTAATTCATACCCAGATGTGGTCAGAAGTACAGGTTACAACCTGGGACTTTAAATAGGCATCTGAAGTGAAGGTGCTCTGAGACCTCAAACAGTTGAAGCCCTCAAACTGGGATCTGAAGCTACCTACAGTGGGGTAATGTCAGAATTAGGTTGCAAGACACCCAGCTAGTACCCACTGGAGAATTGCTTGTTTAGTATGGAAGAGAAATCCACACAGACAAAGATGAAGTATTCTATGCCATTTTGACTATGTGGGGTAGAATAGGAAAATAACCCAAAGTGCTTTCCTTTTCACCAGTAATGGTCAGATGGTGGGTATGTTCTTAAGTGGCTTTTCCCTTAATGGGGAAGAGAGCTGACAATTCTCTTGTCACTTGAATTTCTATTTTTGAAAGCAAAGGTCTACTCATGCAATATTAGCATACAAGACAATAATTCCGGGAGCTGATTATTTTTATAATTCAGTAGGCCCTGTCCATGCTAAGACCCAGATCTCTGTAAAAAGGTCACAGGACTCTATTCAACACCCCACTACCTGTATTAAACAATGAATGTTGGCCTTTTCCAGGAGAAACAGAACTCGCAATAAATTCCACTGTCGAGATTAGTTGCGTAGGCTTTGTTGCAAAGTCCTTTCTGCTTTCTTTCCTCCTCAAATTTTCCTTTCAAAGAAAAGAAGCTCATTAGGTAGACTCTCACTGAAATTTCATAAAGCAGGAATGTGCAAAAATGTGGTCAGGTGAGCCCAGAACACAACATTTATTAAGGTGCTACTAGGTGAGGTGGACATGAGGTTCCAGGCACTGACTCAAATCTTTCAATGACAGCTGAGGCATTGTCACTCTTTCCCAGAATCTCTTAATTTCTACTGACATCTGAGACCAGTCAATTCTTTGCTGTGGGAGACCGTCCTGGGCATTGGAGGGGTCTGCGCTGTGCCCTAGTCTCTATTCTCTAGATACCAGCAGCAAATCTTTCCCCCACACCTGAAGTGGTAAAAACTGAAAATCTCTCCAGACACTTACAGATGACTCTGTGGATTGAGGACAAAACTGCCCCAGGATGAGAGCTATTCTATGCTACAAATAAGAGAAAACCATGCTAGTGTGACAGCAGGAGAATGAGGTGAGATGGTTGCAGCAGCTTCCCAAACCAGGATTCACCACACTTACCTGAATATTTGCTTCTGTCTGTGTCTCTTCACTACTATTGTCTGGGGTGGTCATGGAGAAAGTATCTATGAAATGGGATATGGCATAAAACCCACCTGATCATCTCATCACTTCCAATCACTGCCAGATTGAGTTTTTACCTAATGCTCCTGCAGCCCATGCTAATTCTCTTCTAAGCACCCAAAGTGTTTTGCATAGTAGAATTAGAAAAGGGAATCAGAATGTGGCTTCCAGTTTAATATTTCAGTCAACACCATTTACTGAGCACCTAGTTAAAACTGGACATCATGCTAAACCACACAGATATGGGACAGTAAACAGAAAAAGCATGTGCTCTTGTGGAGTTTGTAGTCTGGAAGAAAAGGCATTATGGAAATCATTGTAAATAAATAATTAAGTGATTGCAAGTGATGCTCTTATTAACTAAGATGCAATTGAATCTGAATATTTAGCAACAGGCTCCAACACATCCTGGTTGCATGGAAGGCTTCCTGAAGGAATCAGGGTTAACTGACTTTATAATATAGTAGCTGTTTACATGTGACATCTGCCTTATCTCATTTCAGAGAATTTTGGAATGCTCTGTTAGAGAGTTCTGTAGCACAAGAACTGATATTTATTGAGCCTTCCTAGGAACCAAGGACTACTAGGTATTTTAAATGTATTAATAATCACAAAGAGTAGATGAGGTGCTCTAGTTTGCTAGGGCTGTCATAACATAGAGCCACAGACTGGGTGGCTTACAGCCACATGACATACTGTCTCACAGCTCTGAGGCCAAAGTCCTGGGATCAGCAGGATGAACAAGAGCTTGCGCCTCTGAAGGCTCCCAGGAAATGTTTCACCTGGCTCCTTCCAGCAATCTTTGGCATTCCTTGTGTTGTGCCAGCAAAACTCAAACTCTGTCTTCACATGGGCCTTTTCCTTCTGTGTGTGTCTGTTTCTAAATTTTCCTCTTTTTATAAGAACATGAGTTACATGGGGTATAGTGTCCCCCTTAATCTGCTATGACCTCATCTTGACTAAGAAGATCACATTCACAGGGTCCCAGATGAACATGAATTAGGGGAGCACAGTATTCAGACCAGAATTCAGGTTTTGAAGTCAGCAAAATAAACAAGATGTCATTTCTGTGATTACGTTATAAAAGAGTATGACTTTTGTCTTATTCACATTCTCTGGCTGTGCTCATGTCCTTGCTATAATAAAGCAAGTGAAAGAAGGCCACATATCTAGGAAGTGATGACTGCATCCTACCAACAACTAAAAGGAGGTCTTTGGTCCAGTGGCTTCTAGGAACTGAATCTTTCCAGCAACCATGAGAATGAGCTTGGAAGCTGATCCTACCACAGTCAAGCCACCAGATGTAACCCTACTCCAGAAAACACCTTGATGGCTGCTGTGATAAACCTGAAGTAAAGGACCCCTCTAGGCCATGCCTGGACCCACAGAAATGTTGAAACAATAAATATGTGTTGTTTAAGCCACTAAATTTGCAGGGTAATGTCATAAAGCAACACATAAATAACACCATAGATCTTAATATTATAAGATTTATAGGGCAGACACGTAGAAATTAAACTTCATTATCTGAAGGCCAACTAGTAAGGGGATGAGGAAGCACTTAAATCTAATTTCTATAACTCCAAACATGGGATTATACTAGGTTTGAACAGATAGGTAAATATGTTGAGGGCAAAGAGCCAGGTGTCTCATTGTTGGAAAATGAAGTTGCAGGTAAAGATGCTGAGACAAGCCTTGGTGTTTTGCTGGCATCAGAGGTGACAGCATAAATTCACAGGACCTAGGACATAGACAGATAGACAGACAAAGACATTGAATTTAAGGTGACAAGATCAGAAGAAAAATTTAGTGACATATTTTTGTAAGGTCAGGAAAGAGACCTGTATGGAAGACAGACTGTGTGGCAGCCATATAGTGGTGGTTCTTTATATTGTGGGCTTGAATAACATCTCCTTGAACAACAAGGGCCACATAGGAATGAGGGATGTGGGTTAGGACAAAGCTCTGGTCTTTCACCCTGGCTCTCAGAAGGTCTTCCCAATGTTTCCCAATCCTGGCTCTCCAAAGGTCTTCCCAATGTCCCCCAATCCTGGCTCTCAGAAAGTCTTCCCAATGTCTCTCAATCCTGGCTTCAGAAGGTCTTCCCGACGTCCCCACCGTGGCTCTCAGAAAGTGTTCCCAATGTCTCCCAATCCTGGCTTTCAGAAGGTCTTCCCAATTCCCCCATCCTGGCTCTCAAAAGGTCTTCCCAACACCCCCCAATTCTGGCTATAAGAAGGTCTTCCCAATGTCCCCACCGTATTTTTTCTAGCACTAA
Source organism: Perodicticus potto (assembly GCA_963574655.1). Lineage (NCBI taxonomy): Eukaryota > Metazoa > Chordata > Mammalia > Primates > Lorisidae > Perodicticus > Perodicticus potto. Next base: position 19,914 of record CAUYRH010011530.1, on the reverse strand, counting down.
AGGGTTGTGGGAGGTTCTTACCATTGCAACCTGGAAAATCAATATCAAGAAAAGAAGCCTCCCAGATGAAGAAAGGATATTTTTCCACACAACTGCAAATGATAGGTCCAATTTTGCCTTTACAAGATGCTATATGCTTACACTTTGCCACCCCAGTCTCACATGCATGGATATCTGTGAACCAAGAGAAAATATTATTGTTTTTCATTTTCATGCAACTATGCCAGTTCCCTTGCCCATGGAATCTTTATTGCTCAACATTTTTCATAAGTATACCCAAATGTCCTGAGCAACCCAGAAAATGCTTATGCTTCCCTGAGTAGGAAATAGGTTGGAAAACTTGGCATTTATCACAGGATTATTAAGATGCAAAACAAAAGTGAGGTATTGATACAGGATTTGCTTTCTAAGCAAAAGTAGCTAAGCATTTGCAAGTCTTTCAGGTAAAATCACTAGGGGCACACATTCCCCACTGGGGAAGAATTCATTGAGTGAACTCTATTCATATCACACAAACCTATAAACACAAAATCTGATGTAAGGATATCCTCATAAATTTTTTTCTGCAAGGAGTTTGTCTCTGTAAAAGTGAGAAAAATTGTCCTAGGAGCTATGGTAGACAGCTCAGTTCCCCTACCCACCATTCTCTTCTTCCTCTGGGACTTGAACTACCAAATTTAAGCTGAAAACAAGCCAACTTGCAGAGAGGTGGAGCCATCTAAGTATTTGCAGGGCAATGGACAGAAACTCAGAATGATGTGTCATACAGAAAATGAGCGTCCCTTCCGCATCCTTTCTTGTCCCTTTCACACTGGCTGGCAAGAGGATGCAGAAATAGAGTGAGGGTCTCTTGACATATGATGAAAGTTGAATGTTGAAGATGGCAGAGCACAGAGGAGCCATGGAAGAGCCACATCACCTACTTATGCTCAAACTGTTAAAAATAATAATTAAGCCTTTGTTGAAGTCACTGTTATTCGAGTATTTGTTATACCTCCTGACTTAGTGTACTAATACAGATATTAAGTTCACATGGAATGTCACATGTCACTTCTGACACCACTTGTCAGGGCCCAAGACTGGCCAGGTCTCTGGGCCCAGCTTAACTAGGTTCTGGACACAAACTGCTAAGTTACCTTGCTCAGGTCTCTTAGGTGCCTGAGGGCTATCTACTTTAGCTGGAGAGAGAGAGAGTGTCTTAGACAGAGTAAAGTAGTCTTCTTAGAAAGATAGATCTTAGTCTTTAGCAGAGCATGGTAATATTCAGCAGAGAGATGCTGTGCTGGCATTCTGCAGGCAGAAGAGGAGACAGAGTCAGAATAAGTGTGTCCGTGATAGAATGTGCATGCCCTTGATTGCCTTCTCCTCCAGCCTAATATAAGACTGATATCATGACTTGGCACCTGTGGCTCAATGGGCTAAGGCACCAGCCACGTACACCTCAGCCGGCAGGTTTGAATCCAGCCTGGGCCCGCCAAACAATGACAGCTGCAACCAAAAATGGCCAGGCGTTGTGGCGGGTGCCTGTAGTCCCAGCTACTTGGGAAGCAGAGGCAGGAGACTCTCTTGAGCCCGGGAGTTGGAGGTTGCTGTGAGCTGTGATGACACAGCACTCTATCCAGGGTGACAGCTTGAGGCTCTGTCTCAAAAAAATAGATAAATAAATAAATAAAAAATAAAAAAATAGAAGTGTCCAGTTTAAAAAAAAAAAAAAGACTGATATCATGCTCTCAACACCACAGGTGTAGAGACTGCCAATTCACCACGGCTCTCATCTCCCAAGCTCTCATGCTTGTTAGGAGAGCTAAACCCCTCTCCATGCTCTTTTCACCAAGGTTTTCCATTATTGATCTATACAGGTATTTCTTATAACTCTCACTACTCCTAGCCATAGGGTATATGGGCTGCTACAATGGAACACTTTTGAAAATAGAACATATGACAAGTCTCAATGAATTCAAAAGGATTTTGAATTTTAGAGTATGCTCTCAGATAAGAACACATCAAAAAGATAATATAAATCATGACATGACCAAGCAGGATTTGTCCTGGGTATGTAAAGCTGGCTGAACACATGCAATTGATCATTAGGGTCCATCACATGAACAGAGCAAAGACAAAACTCAAGTGATCATCTTTGAAGGATACAAAGGACTTGACAAAGTTCAACATTGTTTTTTGATAAAAATTCACAATAGAATTAAATAAGAAACCATTAACACAAACACCTAGAGTAGTCCCAAATATTTGGGAATGAAACACACATTTCTAAATAACCCATAAGTCAAGTGATAAACCACGCAGAAAATTTTGAAATATTTTTACATGAATGAAAACAAAAGCCAAATACCAAAATTTGCAGGATTCAATGGAAGCAGTACTTAATGGAAAAGTGTAACTCTAATTTATAGCTAAATTTGAAGCTTTAATTGCATTTGCTAGAAAAAGAGGATGGCTTAATAATCGATGAATGACTTAAGCTACCAAATCAGAAAATTAAACATGAAATACAAAAAAGGTAGAATAAAATAATAAAAATAAGAAATCAATGTAAAAGAAAACAGAAAAATAATAGAAATAATCAACAAAGCCATAAGTCACATCTTGAAAATGATTACCAGGCACAGAAGTTAAGAAGCAACCACAGTCCCTGACACAGAGCTCTTAAAACCATTAAAATTTCCTGAGCAACAGATACCCTAGAAAAATCTTCTGTTCCTGACACACAGCTCTTAAGATTATTGAAATTTCCTGAGTATAAGAAGTATGGGACTCAACTCCTAAATCCTGTGAAATCTTCTGGGTCACGGTAGCATCTTCTGTTCTATTGAGGTGATTGCCAGCCAACTCCCATAGCCTTAGAATGGGAGCTGGTTGCCATGGAAACCAACCACAAGATTAAAGGGCTAGAACAGTATTTTCAAGCCCCACCCCACCTACTGGTAAAAGGGAGAGACTGAATGTTGAGTTGATACCAATGACCAATACTGTAATCAATCATGCTTAACTTATGAAGCCCCCAACAAAATCCAGAAGAACATGGCTCCAGAACCTTCTAATTAGCCGAAAATTTGGAGATTCCTGATATGTGACACATCCAAGGAGGGCCTGGAAGTCCCATATCCCCTTCTCCCACACCTTGTTGTATGCATCTCTGCAAGCCTACTGGTTATCTGTACCTTTGTAATATCTTATATTTACTGGATAAATGCAAGTAAGGTTCTTCCCTGAGCTCAGACAGCAAATTAATCAAACCTAAGGAGCGAGGTCACAGGACCCTAATATGTACCTGGATGTGGTCAGAAGTACAGATTATGGGGCGGAGCCAAGATGGTGGTCTGTAGCCAGCTTTCCACAGAGGCACCTGTCCAGAAGGAGAGTTAAAGGACAGAAGTTTAGCAAGAAAGCCAATGGTTCGGATCTGAGCCAAGAGAGAAGGTTGAAGAATGCACATTAACCCTGCTAAGATGAGCTGCAACCCCAAGTATACAAACAAAAGGTACAAAAACCATTGCCAAGTGGATGGGAGTCCTCTCTCCCACAAGAACAGCTCGCCGTATACTCCATACAAACAAGCGAGTGGAGTTCAAACATACTCCCATTTTATCCCATGGGAGAGACCCTCTAAAAACCGGATCTCCTTCCCCTACTAGGGGACATGGCACTCTCCTGCCAGGCATAAAACTGCATACAACTGTATATATTCTCTACCTGAAATTTTGAACTCCTAGAACTCCCCTCCACTCTCACTCTGAGGTCTGGAAGACTGTCCCCCATGGTGTACAGATTCTTGGGCACTTTCTCGAGGGGTATGGACAGGGTGTGGGCTATTGCTGATCTGTGCTGATTCTCCCACACAGGAGAGAGAGAACCACACAGGAGCATCCAGCCACAGCGGGAACAATAGAGTGCACACCCCTGGGGATATTTTGAAAGGACACTCCCAGTCTCTCTGGGCAACCAGAGGAGGCTGGGCATCTTCTCCGGTAGCAGCCACTGGGGGAACATATATGGGATGGAAACGCAAGTACCATGAGTAAAGGGTATGCCTGAGGTGGTCCCAGCTTGGGTGGAGCCAGGCAAGGCTGACCCAGGGCAGGGCTGACCCAGCGGACTGTGAGTGCAAGGAACTACAGCCAAGACTGGGCAGTGGCACAGACTGGGAAGAACTGGCCTGGGTGGAGTGCAGGGACTAGAATGCACATGTGCAGAGACAGCAGACTCCCAGGGCAGGGCTGACCCAGCGGACTGTTTCACTGAGACTCAGGAACTGCAGCCAAGACTGGGAAGTGGCACAGACAGGACAGTGTTACTCAAACAGTGTTTGTATTCCTGGGACAGAACCAAACTCTGAGAAGTTGTTCTGTTCAGTCAGCAATATCAATCAGGGCAGGGCTGGAACTGAGTAAAACACCCCAGCCCTCATTAAGCACCCAAGGTTGTCAGGCCTCAACTCCCCCTGCCTGATAGTGGCAGAGAGTGGTGGCCAGGCTGAAGAGATATAGATCTCCCTGTGACTCAGGCAGGCACAAACCCCCTGGAGCATCTGCTCATTGGAGGGAACTGGGTCACAGCCCTGTGGGGTTACCAGTGACTGGTGTGACAGACGTGCAAGGTGGGGAAGGAGACATCAAACTTCCCAGACTAACTTATTTGTTGGGTGGGGCCTTCTGACCTCATGAAGCCCTGGAGCAAGTCATATTCAAGCTGCCAGCAGACTCTCCCAATCTATTTGCTGGAGACTTTTTGAACTCTCCCACCTGAGACCCATGCTGAATGGGACATTTGATTTGGACCTCTTGAACTGGGCCAACCCCCTGAGGACTATCCAAAGTGGTACCCTGGGTGTGTGGTTGAGGAAAGGTTTGACTTTCCTTTTCCAATTGTTGCCTGTGGGGGGCAGGGTGACTTAATTGCTGGTAATTCTCCACAGTTGAGACTTCAATGCAGAGTAACTGATTCATTAGGGTAAGGCAGAGACCAGCTGAAAATAAGAGTGAGCCACTTAGCACCACCACACAAAGAAGGTCACCAGTTTCTCAGGCCATAGCACTGTACAGATCCTTGGAAAAGCTCTAGGGGAAAAGATACAGACACCAGTCCCAGCTTTTGGGCAAAGGACTGGCCAATCACTACTCCAGGAGCCCCCAACCCAACTTCTCCTTATCTGCTCATCTAGCCAAATGGTGTAAAATAATCATGGGGCTGAATCAGCAGAAAAGCTCCTGTAACATAAATAATGAGAGGAGATCAACCCCCCACACACACAAGGAACAATTTGGCAGACACAACTGAAGATCCCATTCAAAAACAGATGACTGAGATGTCAGAAACTGAATTCAGAATTTGGATTGCAAATAAGATGACTAAAATAGAGGAAAAGTTGGAACTAGAAATTAAAGGAACATTTCAAAAGTTGTCTCAAGAATTCCAGGAATTCAAAGACAAAATCACCAAAGATTTTGACACATTGAGCAAGAATTTGCAGCCCTCAAAGATCTGAGAAATATAGTAGAATTCCTAAGGAATAGAATGGAGCAAGCAGAAGAAAGGATTTCTGACATTGAAGACAAAGCTTTCAAAAGCTCCTAAACTTGCAAAGAGGAGGATAAATGGAGGGCAAAAATGGATCATTAACTCAGAGAGCTCTGGGATAATTCAAATATATATGTATGTATATATATATTCGCCTTATAGGGATCCCAGAATGTGACGAAGTGGCTTCACAAGGCACAGAATCTCTTCTTCATGAGATTATGAAAGAGAACTTTCCAGACATGCCAAGAGACTCCGAAATTAAGATAGCAGACAGTTTCAGAACCCCAGCATGACTCAACTGAAATAAGACATCCCCCAGGCACATCATAATTAAATTCACTAAAATTAATATGAAGGAGAAAATTCTGAAATTGCCAGACATAAGAAAACCATAACCGACAAGGAGAAGAATATTAGAATAACTGCAGATCTCTCTTCTCAAAAGCTTCAAGCTAGAAGAGAATGGTCATTGACTTTTAATCTCCTAAAACAAAATAACTTTCCACCCAGGATCCTGTATCCAGCTAAACTGACTTTCATTTATGATGCAGAAATTAAATGCTTTAACGACACGCACCTGTTGAAGAAATTTGACATAACTAAACCAGCTCTCCAGGATATTCTCAGACCTATCCTCAATAATAACCAGCATAATCCTCCACCACAAAAGTAAACTCAATCAGAAACTTTTAATCAAATTCCAACTTCCACAGTGGTGAAAGGATTAAAAATGTCCTCTGGACTTTTCAAGGCTCATCAATATTCTCAATTAAAGTGAATGGTTTAAATTTTCCTCTAAAGAAGCACAGGTTGGCTGACTGGATACAAAAACTCAGGCCAGATATCTGCTGCATACAAGAATCTCATTTTACCTTAAAAGATAAATATAGACTCAAGGTGAAGGATGGTCATCTATATACCAGGCAAATAGAAAGAAGAAAAAAGCAGGTGTTGCAATCTTATTTGCAGATAAAAAAGGCTTTAAACCAACCAAAGTAAGGAAGGATAAGGATGGACACTCACTTCACATTTGTTAAACTCAATATGAAGAGATTTCAATTGTTAATTTTTATGCACCTGACCAGAATGCACCTCAATTTATAAGAGAAACTCTAACAGACATGAGCAACTTGATTTCCTCCAGCTCCATAGTAGTCAGAGATTTTAACACTCCTTTAGCAGTGTTGGATAGATCCTCCAATAAGAAGCTAAGCTAAGAAACTTTAGACTTAAACTTAACCATTCAATATTTTGATTTAACAGACATCTAAATAACATTTCATTGTAACAAAACTGAATACACATTCTTTGGATCAGCCCACAGAACATACTTCAAAATCTGTCACATCTTAGGTTACAAATCTAACCTTAGCAAATTTAAAAGAATAGAAATTATTCCTTGCATCTTCTTGGACCATTCTGGAATAAAAGTTTAACTCAGTAACAACAGAAATCTGCATACTCATACAAAAACATGGAAGCTAAATAACCTTATGGTGAATGATAGATGGGTCATAGACGAGATTAAGAAAGAAATTACCAAATTTTTGGAACAAAACGACAATGAAGACACAAATTACCAGAATCTCTGTGATACTGTAAAGGCAATTCTAAGAGGGAAATTTATAGCAGCCTTCCTCAAGAGAATGGAAAGAGAGCAAGTTAACAACTTAATGGGACATTTCAAGCAACTGGAAAAGGGAGAACATTCCAGTCCCAAACCCAACAGAAGAAAAGATAACCAAAACTAAAGCAGAATTAAATGAAATTGAAAATAAATTATACAACAGAGCAATAAATCAAAAAGTTAGTTTTTCGAAAAGGTCAATAAAATAGATAAACCATTGGCTAACCTAACCAGGAAAAAAAGAGTAAAATCTGTAATCTCATCAATCAGAAATGATAAAAACAAAACAACAACAGGCTCCTCAGAAATTAAAAAAATCCTTAATGAATATTACAAGAAACTTTACTCTCAGAAATATGAAAATCTAAAGGAAATTGATCAACACGTGGAAGCACGCCACCTTCCAAGACTCAGCCAGAAGGAAATGGTAATTTTGAACAGGCCTATATCAAGTTCTGAAATAGCATCAACTATACAAAATCTCCCTAAAAACAAAAGCCTGGGACCAGTTGGCTTCATGACAGAATTCTACCAAACCTTTAAAGAAGAACTAGTACCTATATTACTCAACCTTTTCCAAAATATAGACGAAGAAGGAATACTACCCAACACATTCTATGAAGCAAACATCACCTTGATCCCTAAACCAGGGAAAGACCCAACAAGAAAAGAAAATTATAGACCAATTCACTAATGAATTTTGATGCAAAAATATTCAATAAATTCCTAGCAAACAGAATCCAGCAACACATCAAACAAATTATACACAACAACCAAGTGGGCTTTATCCCAGTGTCTCAAGGCTGGTTCAATGTACGTAAATCTATAAATGTAATTGAACACATAAACAAATTTAAAAACAAAGACTATATTATTCTCTCAATTGATGCAGAAAAAGCTTTCGACAATATCCAGCATCCCTTCATGATCAGAATACTTAAGAAAATTGGTATAGAAGGAACATTCCTTAAACTGATAGAGGTCATCTACACCAAAACCACAGCCAGGATTGTATTGAATAGAGTTAAATTGAAATCATTTCCACTCAGATCAGGAACCAGGCAAGGTTGCCCATTGTCTCCACTGCTCTTTAACATTATAATGGAAGTTTTAGCCATTGCAATTAGGGCAGAAAAGGCAATCATGGGTATCCACATAGGATCAGAAGAGATCAAACTTTCACTCTTCGCAGATGATATGATTGTATACCTGGAAAACACCAGGGAATCTACTACTAAACTCCTAGAATTGATCAAGGAATACAGCAGAGTCTCAGGTTACAAAATCAACACTCAGAGTCTGTATATACACCAACAGTAGCCAAGCTGAAAAAACAGTAAAGGACTCTATTCCGTTCACAGTACTGCCAAAGAAGATGAAATATTTGGGAGTTTGCCTAACAAAGGATGTGAAAGATCTCTATAAAGAGAACTACGAAACTTCAAGAAAAGAAATAGCTGAAGATGTTAACAAATGGAAAAATATACCATGTTCATGGTGGAAGAATCAACATTGTTAAAATGTCCATACTACCCAAAGCAATATATAATTTTAATGCAATTCCTATTAAAGCTCCATAGTCATACTTTAAAGATCTTGAAAAAATAATACATCGTTTTATGTGGAATCAGAAAAAAATCTTGATTAGCCAAGACATCACTCAGAAATAAAAACAAAGCAGGAGGAATTATGTTACCAGACCTCAGATTATACTACAAATTGATAGTGATCAAAACAGCATGATACTTGCAGAAAAACAGAGAGGTAGATGTTTGGAACAGAATAGAGAACCAACAGATGAACCCAGCTACCTACCGTTATTTGATCTTTAACAAGCCAATTACAAATATTCAGTGGGGAAAAGATTCCCTATTTAACAAATGGTACTGGGTGAATTGGCTGGCGACCTGTAGAAGACTGAAACTAGACCCACACCTTTCACCATTAAATAAGATAGTCTCTCACTGGATTAAAGATTTAAACTTAAGATAGGAAACTATAAAAATACTAGAAAAAAGTGCAGGAAAAACTCATGAAGAAATTGGCCGGGGTGAATTTTTTATGAGGAGGACTCCCCGGACAATTGAAGCAGCATCAAAAATACACTACTGGGACCTGATCAAACTAATAAGCTTCTGCACAGCCAAGAACACAGTTAGTAAACCAAGCAGACAGCCCTCAGAATAGGAGAAGATATTTGCAGGTTATGCCTCTGACAAAGGTTTAATAACCAGAATTCACAAAGAACTCAAATGTATTAGCAAGAAAAGAACAAGTGATCCCATCTCAGGGTGGGCAAGGGACCTGAAGAGAAACTTCTCTGAAAAAGACAGGCACACGGCCTACAGACACATGAAAAAATGCTCATCATCCTTAATCATCAGAGAAATGCAAATCAAAACTACTTTGAGATATCATCTAACCCCAGCAAGATTAGCCCACATCACAAAATCCCAAAACCAGAGATGTTGGAGTGGATGTGGAGAAAAGGGAACACTTGTACATTGCTGGTGGGAATGCAAACTAATACATTCTTTTGGGAAAGATATTTGGAGACTACTTAGAGATCTAAAAATAGATCTGTCATTTGATCCAATAATGCCTCTACTAGGTATATATCTAGAAGACCAAAAAATCTCATTATAACAAAGATATTTGTACCAGAATGTTTATTGCAGCACAATTCATAATTGCTAAGTCATGGAAGAAGCCCAAGTGCCCATCGACCCACAAATGGATTGATAAATTGTGGTATATGTACACCATGAAATATTATGCAACCTTAAAGGAAGACAGAGACTTTACCTCTTTCATCTCTTTCATGTTTACATGGATAGAGCTGGAACATATTCTTTTTTAGCAAAGTATCTCAAGAATGGAAAAGAAAAGTATCCAATGTACTTGGCTCTACTATGAAACTAATCTATAGCTTTCATATGAAGGCTATAATCCAATGATAGTACAAGAATACGGGGAAAGGAGCAAAGGAGGGGAAGGGGGTTATTGGTGGGACCACATCTACAGTGCATCTTAGAAGGGTACAGGTGAAACTTACTAAATGCAGAATATAAAGGTCTTAACACAATAACTAAGAAAATGCCATGAAGGCTATCTTAACCAGTTCGATGAAACCATTTCAGATTGTATATGAAACCAGCACATTGTACCCCATGATTGCATTAATGTACATGGCTATGATTTAATAAAATAAAATAAAATTAAAAAAGTACAAAATTCTTTTTTGCCCCATATGATGATAATATTTGCCTCTATAAAGTCTATTTTAGCTGATTTTTAAAAATTGTTACTATGCTACCCTGGTTTTGGGGGGGGTATTTTGGATGATTATCATTTTTCATCCCTTATTTTCAACTTTTCAGTATCCTATATCTATTTTTTTAAATATAACTTCACATTGTCAATATGCTCTAAAAGCCAAATGATTAGGGTTATCACTTTTCACTGGGGACAATTTTGTTATTATAGGGCTTATTTTACCATATTGTTTCTATCCATTACTTTCTATATCTTACAACATTTTTTAAAATCCCATTGCTTGAAAATTATGTATCATACCTGTAATCTTCTGATCTCTCATATGTATTTCTTAAGGACCACATTTAGCTTTAGTTTTCTAATTTCTTGAGTTTATTAATATGTGTACATTGCTCTCGAACAGTCCAAATACTATAGCGTGTTCTCACTCACATATATTTTTTTGCATTTCTCCTCCATCTCACTCTATACTGGCATCATCCAAATTTCTCATTTCGTAGTGCTTCAGGTATTTCTTTTCCTCCCTTATTTTTTTCCATACATTTGGTTTATGTAACACTAAATTTTATTAGTTTATCTTGTGCTTCTTACATCTTGTTAATTTTCCCTAAATTATGTGTTTTATTCCTGAAGTATTTCTTTCAAAAGTATTTTTATTTATTTATTTATTTTTATTTTATTTTTTTAATTTTTATTAAATCATAATTGTGTACATTAGTGCAGTCATGGGGCACAATATGCTGACTTCATATACAATATCAAAAGTATTTTTAAAGGTAGCAGGAGGGAAGGGAGGGGATTCACGTGTGAAACTGCCTGAATCTCTACTTCTTTCAGTGCTCCTACATTTTACTGTGATGTATTCTTACCTCCTATCCTTGTGGGCTTTCAATGTTGGGTCTATGTATTTCCTTATTCGGGGTAACTCTTATATTATATTCTAAAATATTCTAACTAGTATGTTTTGTCATTTTGGAAATCTATTATATTTTTAATTTTATCTATTCATCTTAACATTTCCTCACACCTTTCCCTTCCTTATGACCCTGTAATGCCTCAGGACAATTACTTAATCTGATCTACTAGCCCACATTTTCTTCTATTGATGATACCCACTCTGCCATTTAATCTTCTAATGAGTTTTTTGTTTAAAGAATATTTTTCATACCCAGTATCTCGAATTTGTTCTTCATTATTAATTTTTTTGAATTCATATCTCTAATATCTTCCTTTGTTATTGAGGGTATTTACTTTGCTTACTGAAAATTCTTTGACTTTCTGGTCTGTTAAATCTGCTCCCTCTGATAATCCCTTCCTTCCTTCATTCCTTCCCTCCCTCCCTCCCTCCCTCCCTCCCTCCTTTCTTTCTTTCTTTCTTTCTTTCTTTCTTTCTTTCTTTCTTTCTTTCTTTTTCTTTCTTTCTTTCTTTCTTTTTCTTTGATAATTCTTATTTTCTCATATGTCTTGCTACTTTTTAGTTTTTCAAAAATTTTTCTTCTTTATTAAATTATAGCTGTGTACATTAATGCAATGATAGGGTACAATGTGCTGGTTTTTATATACAATCTGAAATATTTTCATTAAACTGGTTAACATAGCCTTCATGGCATTTTCTTAGTTATTGTGTTAAGACCTTTATATTCTGCATTTAGTAGGTTTCACTTGTACCCTTCTAAGGTGCACTATAGATGTGATCCCACCAATTACCCTACCTCCACCCATCCTCTCCCCCCTTGCCCTTTTCCCCATATTCGTATGCTATAATTGGGTTATAGCCTTCATATGAAAGCTATAGATTAGTTTCATAGCAGGGCTGAGTACATTGGATACTTTTTCAGATTAATAAATTGAGGTATATGTACACAATGGAATATTATGTAGCCTTAATGAAAGATGGAGACTTTACCTCTTTCACGTTTACATGGATGGAGCTGGAACATATTCTTCTGTCTTGCTACTTTTCCATAACTGCTACTTAGGCTTCAGTATGCTCCTGGAAATATCAGTGATCAGTGAAAGCCTAAGCCTGAGCTTGTCCTGCCGGGAGGATTATTAGAAATGCAGACAGAGAGCCTCCAGTAGCAAGATCATCTGGTCTGGCCTACACTTTGCCTCCTGTACTATTGAAGGAATGTGTCTTCCCACTCCAGCTTTTGCTTTCAATTAGCGCAATTACTTTACCTGTGCATTGTGGCGGGTGCCTGTAATCCCAGCTACTCGGGAGGCTGAGGCAAGAGAATCACCTAAGCCCAGGAGTTGGAGGTTACTGTGAGCTGTGTGACACTACGGCACTCTACAGAGGGCAATAAAGTGAGACTCTGTCTCTACAAAAAAAAAAATAAAGAAAGAAAAGAATTAGTGCAATTACTGGCCTTTGTCACCTCCTTAATGAACTCCACATCTATCTGACTGGTAAATCTGTGAATATTAAATTGACGCACATGGGCCAACTGGACCCCTTCTCCTCTTTAAAGAAAACTTAGAGAGAAAATACTCTCTCCTGCTATTCTGGGGTTAGGTGACCTCTTCTGAGGGATGGGAATAGGGGTAAGTGAAACAGTCCAGGTCCTCTGAGAAGAAGATTCCATGTGTAAGTGATGTATTGATAGAAAAGACTGTGGGAGGCAACAGAGAGGGGGTTATAGGGGCCAGGAGAATTGGAAGACTCGTATGTTATGACATTTGTACAAAAGAGAGGGAAAGAAGGAAGGTTTGGTAAAAAGATCTTAAACTGCAATGAAGTTCTACAAATATTTTAGCCAAGTAGGACTGGAGTCTTAGTACCAAAGTCAGAGGAGTCCTCTATCTCCCAGAAACAAAAACAACTTAGTGTATCTGCCACCCACTATTATGGGCTGGGGCGCAGCCCCCCGGGAAAGACAGGCAGGACACTTTAGGAGTACAATGTCATGAAAGCCAGAAAAGAAGAGATTTTCAAGAACAACCAAGTAAACATATTAACATGTGAAGTGTGTATTTATGTGGGTATATGTATATTAAACATAAATAGAAAATCCATAGTCATTTATAAAACTGATTATTCAGGGATCAAAATAGGATATTTATTTGCCAATAAAATTTTGTTTTCAAATTAAATAAAAATTTCTATGATACTAATGATATGTAAACCAATTAATTATAATTAAACCATTTATTTAGCACCGATCATATAGAAGGCATTCCTGCAGAAAGGAATTCCTTATAAATATACAGTGTTACAACTCATAAATCTCTGCCCCATCTTCTAGGGGTTAATTATATTACCAGAACAATTATAAAAACAACTGGCATCAGAAATATTATTGTAATTAACACTGTGATACATGAATATATCCTATCAAAATTATATTATTAATTAATTTTTAAAATTATTATTATTATTTGTTTACCTTTGCCTCATTTTTTCATAGTCTTAGCAAAAAAAGTGAATGTTTGCAATGAACATTTGAATTCTATATAGATTCTGTTTTCCATGGATCATTGAGCAGCAATGAATCAACTATTTCTTTCTCTCTCTCCTTTACACACACACATACAGGATTTGAAAATGGATCAACTTGTTTTATCATTTCTTAATCTTTAGCAAGTATGGAAAATAGGAATTTTACTTTGGCTAACATCATATTAAGCTTGTCATAATTTAGAATATGGGCTATCTTTAGATGTTGCCTAGATATAACCCAATTTTAATGTGATAAAACATGGCAGCTCCTTCTTCAAGGTTTTCAGACTGAATTTCATTCAAAGAATACAATATGCTATTCTACTGTTATAGTCCTTAGAGGACAGAAGTGAAATGACACTGACCGTACTTCTCCTGAAGTGTTAGGGTTTGTGGATAATGTGAAATATAGAATAGAAAAAATAATCCAAAGTTCTTACCATGTCTTTCAAGTCCCCATACAATCTGGCTCCTGGATATTCTTTCAGGACTTCCAAATCATGAGGAAACACTTGGAATAGAAAAGAATAGGCTTTGTGCTGGGAGAAGATTACAAGGAAAGTATGAGATGACTGAAGGACAAATTGGACACATAAGACTCTATGGGGAAAATTCTGGGAATTAAGACCCCACAAATGAACTGTGAGGCAGTGTCCTAGATAGATAAAAGTTATTTTCAGACTCTTTATGGAGATAGCACAATCCAAGTGCCAGGAATAGAAAACACATTACAAAAAACATCAGTGGATATGGCGGATGATGATGGCAAGAACTTTGGAGAGACAGAAACTGGGAATGCCTGTCTGTGGCTTGGTTCCAGATAAATTCAGTCACCATAGGACAAGGAATCAGACTAAGATAAGGTGGAGGAAATAAAAGATAAAATATCTACCCAAACTTGGTTTAAAACTAACAGTTTTCTGAGGTTCCAAGCTGTATGCTGCTATTTGCTTGATCATACACTAGTTGCTTGATCAAACAACTTTACTGTATTCTTTATTAAGTATCAGTTTGGTTTAGGTCATTTACCTTATCTTCAACATTTGCATAATATATCCTATGATACCATGTCCCTATCAAGAAAAGTGAGAGAGAATTTTTAATAAGCATGATCCAAATGTAACTGGAGCTACTAGATGCTACTTGGTCTTCCTCCATGATGTTGCTTTGAAATGCATACACATAAATATTTAGCCATAAACTGCCAAAATTTGAATTGTATTTTTGAAGGATAGAAAAACCTGACAAGTCTTTAACTAGACTAAGTAAGAAACAAGGGGAAAAGATTCATATAAATAAAATCAGAAATGAAAGAAGAGACTTTAAAATTAATGCCACAAATGTAAAAAGGGTCATAAGACTCTATTATGGACAAATGTATCCCCCAAATTAGATAACTTAAGAGAAATGGGTCAATTCTTAGGAGCATGCAACCTTTTGAGACAGAATTGTGAAGAAGTAGAAAATCTGAACAAACCTATAAGTAGGAGGGAAAATGATTCAGTAATAAAAAGTTTCTATCAAAGGGAAGCCCAGAACTGATAGCTTCACTGGACAATTTTACTAAACATTTAAGGAAGAATTAACACCCCTCCTTCTCAAACTCTTCAAGAAACTGAAGAGGAGAAAATACTTCCAAACCCGTTTTATGAGGTCAGTGTTTCCCTGATACCAAAACTAGATAAAGGCATTACAAGAAAACTACAGACCAAGATCCCTGATGAATATTGATGCAAATATCTTCAGCAAAATACTAGCAAAGTGAATTTAATACGACATGAAAAAGAATATTATAAGATGATCATATGGGATTTATTTCTAGAAAGCAAACATGGTGCAACATACAAAAAGCAGTGTAATATAGTACATTAATGCAATGGAGAACAAAAGTCCTATAATCGTCTTAATGCATGAAGAAAAATCATTTGACAAAATTCAATAGCATTTGAATAATAAACCCACAGAACAAACTAGAAATAGAAGAAAGTTGTGTCAACACAATAAAGGGACCATATATGGAAAGTATACAGTTAACGCCATACTCAATAGTGAAAAACTGAAAACTTTTCCACTAAGATCAGGAAAAAAGTGAAAATGTTTACTCTCATCATTTATACTTAATATAGTATTAGGAATCCTAATCATAAAAATCATATAGGAGGCTTGGCGCCTGTGGCTCAACCGGCTAAGGCGCCAGCCACGTACACCTGAGTTGGCAGGTTCGAACCCAGCCCAGGCCCGCCAAACAACAATGACGGCTGCAACCAAAAAAAAAAAAAAAATGGGTGGGCATTGTGGCGGGCGCCTGTAGTCCCAGCTACTTGGGAAACGGAGGCAAGAGACTCGCTTGAGTCCAGGAATTGGAGGTTGCTGTGAGCTGTGATGCCACAGCACTCTATCCAGGGTGACAGCTTGAGGCTCTGTCTCAAAAAAACAAAAAAAATCATATAGGAAAAATAAAGGCATCCAAATCTAAAAGCAAGTAGTAAAGTACTTGCTTTTTCAGAGGATATAATCTTATTTGTAGAAACTTCTAGACTCTACACACACACACACACAACTGCTAAAACTAATAAACAAAATTGCAAGATACAAAATTAATGTGTGTTCCTATACATTAACAATGAACAAAAAAGAAATTTTAGAAGTCCAATTTATAACAACATCAAAATTAATAAAATTCTTAGTAAAAACATATCAAGGAAGTATAAGATTTGTATACTGAGTGTGAAGCAGACATGAACTGAACTTTTAGCCTGAAGCAGGGATGTCTGGTAAATCTGCAGATAAATGAGCAAGAAAATAAATATATACTATCACGAAGAAAAAAAAAGATTTGTATACTGAAAACTACTAAACATTGCTGAAAGAAATTAAAGGCACAAACAAATGGAAAGACATCTGGGTTCATGGATTGGAAGACTTAAAATTGTTCAAATGTACACACTACCCAAAGTAATTGACATGTTTAACGCAATCCCTATCAAAATTTCTGTGGTATTCTTTTTCGAAATAGAAAAAAGGAATTCTAAAATTTACCAGAACCACAAAGGATGCCAAATAGTCAAAAGATCTTCAGAGAGACAAAGAGGAAAAAAAAAAAGCTTGAATGCTTATAATTCCTGACTTTAAAGCATAATGCAAAGCTATAGTAATAAAACAGTATGATAGTGGCAAAAGTTAAATACATGGACTAATGGAACAGACTAGAAAGCCTAGAAATAAACTCTTATGTACACGTACATGGTCATGTGATCTTCAACAAGGATACCAGAGCTAATGGGAAAATCATAATTTCTTCAAAAAATGAGAAAACCAGATATCCACATGCAGAAGAATGAAAATGTAACCTTACTTTATATTACGTAACTCGAAAATTAACTCAAAATGGATTCAAGGCCTAATCATAAGACCCACATCTATAAAACTCCTAGAGTAAAACAGAGGAAAGCTTCAAAACATTGGATTTGGCAATGATTTCCTGAATATGGCACAAAAACCATAGGAAAGAAATGAAAAAACAAAATGGGATTGCATCAAACTGAAAACTTCCTGTACAACAAAGGAAATAATCAATATGCTGAAAAGACAATTGATGGAATGTCGGAAAATATTTGCAAGCCATATATCTGATAAAAGGTTAATAACCAGAATTTAGAAAGAATGCATGTAACTCAACAACAACAACCACAACAAATAATTCAATTAAAACTGGGCAAAAGACTTTGGTATATACTTCTCCAAAGAAGATATACCAATAGCCAATGAGGAACATTAAAAGATGCTCAACCTCACTAATCACCAGGGTAATGCAAACCAAAAGTATAATGAGATACCATTAGGATGGTCACTATCCAAAAATCAGAAAAGAAAAAATGTTGTCTAGGATGTAGAGAAACTGGAACCCCTGGGCATTAGTGGTGAGAATGTAAAATAGTGCAGCTGCTGAGAAAACACTTTTAGTTTCCTTAAAAGCTAACAGTAGAATTACCATATGACTGGGCAATATCATTTCTGATAGTTTCCAAATGTATAAAACATAATCTCAAAAAGGTATCAGCACATCCAAATTCACTGCAGCATTGTTCATAACAGCCAAGAGGAGCAAGCATCTTAATGTCTATCTATGGATTAATGGGTTAAAAAAAAAATATATGCGTGCAATAGAATACTACTCAATTTTAAGAAGAAGAAATTTCTGTCACATTGCTACAACATGAATGAACTTTGAGGACGATATGCAAAAATAAATAAGCCAGTCACAAAAGAGATAAAAAATGAAATATTCTATTTATATGCGGTATCTATGTAGTCAAACTCTCACAAACACAAAAGAAAGCTCTGGTTGCCTGGGTCTGAGAGGAGGAGGAAAAAGAGAGCTGCTTTCAGTGGATATAAAGTTGCAATTTTGCAAGATGAAAAAATTTTAGAGATTGGTTGTACATCAGTGTGCACACAGATAACACACTGTATATATATATATATAAATAATATGGTGAGTTTTATTATTTATTCTTTAGAGACAGAGTCTCCCTTTGTTGCCCTTGGTAGAGTGCTACGGTGTCACAACTCACAGCAACCTCCAGCTCTTGGGCTTAGACGATTCTCTTGTCTCAGCCTCTGGAGTAGTTGGGACTACAAGAGTCTGCCAAAACGCCCAGCTATTTTTTTTGTTGTAGTTTGGCCAGGGCCGGTTTCAAACCCACCACCCTCGGTATACGGAGCCAGTGCCCTACTCACTGAGCCACAGGTGCCACCCATGTGAAGTTTATTTATTTTTATTTATTTTTTTTATGTTTTGCAGTTCAGCCAAGGCCAGGTTTGAACCCGCCACCTTCAGTATATGGGGCTGGTGCCCTACTCGCTGAGCCGCAGGCACTGCCCCTGAATTTTATTTTTTAATCACAGTAAAAATATTGTTGAAATTTGAAGGCTCCAAATGGACATTTGAGCATCAAAAATGATAAAGGTAAAAAATAATAACACAGGGAGGCCATGAGTCAAAAGGAATAGTTGAAAGGGAAAGAGAGGGAGCCGGGGTGGGGGCGGAGAAAGAGATACTCTTCTTTGCAGAATAATACCAGCTAATAAGTATATAACGAATGTCACAATTTTTTAAATGGAATTTTACAGCCTCTAGTGTAATAATTGATTCATCAAGGCTGTCAAACTTTTGGATAAAAAGTTGAATAAAAGTTGAAGACATAATTTCTCCCTGCTGCCAAGGTACTGCTTCATAAATTACTTATATTGACAAAGAGGAGAATATACTTTTATGAAGAAGAAGTCTGGCATTGAACAACTTGACCAAGGGGCAGTTGGACATCTGGTCATTATGTGATACAATAAAAATTACATAACATCACCTACAATTCTTGCCAAAAATGTTTGGCCTTCATCTAATCATAAGAAAGTAATCCCAAAAACCCAAATGTAAACCATGCTACATGACAACTAGCCAGAATTCCTCAAAAAATCAATTTCAGAAAAAATTAAGTACAAGATAGATGGCTGTTATAGGTGGAAAGGTAATATAGGGACAAAACAGTTAAATGCATGATATGAATCTTGGTTGGATCCTAGAATTTCTTTTTGAAGGATTAGCTGTATAATAAATTTTAGAGATCGGGCGGCACCTGTGGCTCAGTGGGTAGGGCACCGGCCCCATATGCCAGAGGTGGTGGATTCAAACCCAGCTCTGGCCAAAACTGAAAAAATGAATAAATAAATAAATAAATAAAAAATAAATTTTAGAGATCATTGGAGAAATTTGAATGAGATATTTATAATTTGATATTATTGAATTATTTTACATTTTCATATGTGTAGAAGAATCTTTGTTCTGAGAATTTATTGAAAATGAAAATTGGAGAATATAATGAAACATCCATTTCTATTATTATTTTGGGGGGGAGTAGAGTTGTACATGAGCGAATACATTGTACATAAGCATAATCCCAATATCCCCTTTATCCATTTTTGCTCATTTACCCAATTTTTACTCTTCTATAGCTATCAATTGATCCCTTTC
>CAUYRH010011525.1:0-20996 GCA_963574655.1 Perodicticus potto | reverse complement strand
GTTCGAATCCAGCCCGGCCCACCAAACAATGGTGGCTGCAACCAAAAAATGGCCGGGCGTTGTGGCGGGCACCTGTAATCCCAGCTACTTGGGAGGCGGAGGCAGGAGACTCGCTTGAGCCCAGGAATTGGAGGTTGCTGTGAGCTGTGATGCCACAGCACTCTACCCAGGGTGACAGCTGGAGGCTCTGTCTCAAAAAAAAAAAGACTTTACCGCTACCACCATCCGCATCATTGAGGGCAGAGATCCAAGTACAACGTTAACCTGGACGTGCCCCTCCTTTTGTCAGGCCTCATCCAACATAGTGTTTTCGTTTGTAAACAGAAATAAACAGGCTCAGTGTCCGTAGCACAGTGGTTACAGTTCCAGCCACATACACCCAGGCTGCTGGGTTCGAGCTGGCCTGGGCCCCCTAAACAATGACAACTGTGACAAAAAACAGTCGGGCGTGTGGCGGGCGCCTGCAGTCCAGGTGCCTGCAATCTCAGCTACTTGGGAGACTGAGGCAAGAGAATTGCTGGAGCCCAAGAGTTTGAGGTTGCTGTGAGCGGTGATGCCTGGCACTCTATAGAGGACAACAGCGTGAGACTCTGTCTCAAAAAAAAAAAAAATAAGAAAGAAAAGAAAAAGAAATAAACAAAAGCACTTTATTTTATGTGACCTAAAATAGATAATAAAATCACCAGGTGAGTTCATATTATGTTTTTCTCTTTTAAAACTGTAGGATAATTACAAGTAATCCACCAACCTCTTTGCCGCCCTAAGTAAGTGAGAGCTAGGGAGATGCTGGTAGCAAAAAAAGATAAAATGGATTGGGGAGAGTTAAATGCCCACTATATATTAGGTATTATGTTGCCACTTTATAAAGGATCTCTCCTGAAACCTCATAACATTATGAGATCCATGTTGTTATGATCTTTTACAGAAAGGAAACCAAGGCACAGAGAAGCTAGCCATACAGTTAATATCAAGCTGTAAGTTCAAGTATACCTGACACCAAGGTCCATCGTTTTTACCACACACAACAAAGGGAAGGCAGGTGTTTCTGATGGAAAAGAATGTTTTATTTTTTTCTGAGATTATTTTAAAATTGCAGTATTGAGAAACTTAAGATTATTGTGTTGCCTAGGAATTGATTTTGCACATTTGCAGTTTTTGGTGTTTTTTGGCCTTTTTTTTCTTGTTGTTGTTGTTCCAGTTTGGCCAGGCTGTGTTTGAACCAGCTACCTTCGGTATATGGGGCCAGCGCCCTACTCACTGAGCCACAGGCACTGCCCTTTTTTTTTTTCGAGACAGAGCCTCAAGCTGTCACACTGGGTAGAATACTGGGACATCATAGCTCACAGCAACCTCCAACTCCTGAGCTTAAGCAATTCTCTTGCCTCAGCCTCCCAAGTAGCTGGGACTACAGGCACCCACCACAACACCCAGCTATTTTTTGGTTGTAGTTGTCATTGTTGTTTGACATTCCCAGGCTGGATTCAAACCCACCAGCTCTGGTGTATGTGGCTGGTGCCCTAGCCGCTTGAGCTATAGGTGCCGAGCCACATTTACAGTTTTTAAAAAAGGTTTTCTTCAAAAAATAATATAGGGGGGCTTGGCCCCTGTAGCACAGTGGTTATGGTACCAGTCACATGCACCATGCTGGCCAGTTGGAACCCTACCCAAGCCAGCTAAAACAACAATAACTGCAATAACAACAACAAATAGCCAGGTGTTGTGGCGGGCGCCTGTAGTCCCAGCTACTTGGGAGCCTGAGGCAGGTGAATCGCTTAAGCCCAAGAGTTTGAGGTTGCTGTGAGCTGTGACGCCACAGCAGTCTACTGAGGGCAAAATAGTGAGACTCTGTCTCCAAAAACAACAACAAAAAAAACTAGGCTTGGAGCCTGTAACACAGTGATTACAGCATCAGCCACATATACTAAGGGTGGTGGGTTCGAACCCTTCCTGGGCCAGCTAAACAATGACAACTGCAACAAAAAAATAGCCGGGCATTGTGGCGGGCCCCTGTAGTCCCAGCAACTTGGGAGGCTGAGGCAAGAGAATCACTTAAGCCCAAAAGTTGCAGGTTGCTGTGAGCTCTAATACTATAGCACTCTACTGAGGGGGACATAGTGAGACTCTGTCTCAACAACAACAACAACGACAACAATAAAATAATAATAATAACATAGGGGGGCTGAGCACGACCGGGGAAAAAAAGAGAACCCAGCCATACCTGGTCCAGGGACATTACCCAGAGTCATAGCTAGACTATCTGTGCCATTGCTTAGTTCTCTCACTTTAATTTTGGACGGGAAAATTGATATCATTTTAACTATTTTTTAAAGATTAGTAAATAAAATTGCTAAGGAATTAATTTCCATTGTGTTTCCTTAAAAGATTCTTTGAACAGGGGATGACTTAATGAAAACCTCGGCATTTGGCTGCCTGTGTCCTGTAATCAACACTCACCCATCACATGGCGTTTGGGAAACCCCATCCTGTCACTCTGTAATATGGCAAAATTCAAAAGTTCTTCATGCACCACTGGAAGAACAAAGAGAAATGTAAACTGTGTGATCAGCAGTTAATACGCAAAGAAGAACAAGTGTGTTGGCAGAGATAAAAGGTCCATTTTGTTTTAGGGACTAAATAATTTAGCTGCATTCTGACCTTTGTCGCTGACACCAATATCCATGGAAAGCACAAAATTCACAGGTTGCGTCCACTATGGGGGCAGAAAGGAGGGAGGTAAAATGAGGCTGGAGGACTTTCTCCCCCCTGTGGATTTTTCTTCTTTTCCGACACTCTGTCCTCTCCTCTTCTTTCTTCCCTCTGCTCCACAATCTGACCCCACCCAGCTTGTCATAGACCCCAGCATTAATGCCACCCTCTAGTCATTGAGGGCCTAGCAGGACACGGCCCATTCTGTGACCACTGTCCACCTTCCCACCATGATCCCGTCACCCACCAACTGCCTACAATGAAAAGATCTTATTCTTTTCCATAAAATTCTCTCTCCGCAAATCCCCGAAAAGTGACTGCTGCTCACCAGAGAAGTTAACCAAAGGAGTGAATGGCCAATGCTGCTTTTTTTTTCTTTTTCTTGACGCATCAGCCTAGCTCACAGCAACCTCAAATTTTGGGGCTCAAGCAATCCTCCTGCCTCACCCTCCGGAGTAGCTGGAACTACAGGCACCTGCCACCAGGCCTAGCTAATTTTTCTGGTTTTTGTAGAAACAGAGTCTCACTCTTGGTTAGGATGGTCTCAAACTCCTGGGCTCAAGCAATCCACCTGCCTCAGCCTCCCAGGGTGTTAGGAGTACAGGCGTGAGCCAGTGTGCCCATCTTAATACTGCTTTTTAATGTAACACTGAAAAAATGCTTTTGCTTGTTAGCAGGGCTTCTGTGAGTAGCAAGGCCTTAACCAAAGGACCGATCTCTCTGATAGAAGAATGAGAGGCATTCTGGCATGATAGTTGAAGAGAGATTTTTTTTCTCTTCTGTTATTATATCATCAACAAATTTAATTTTATTGCATCAATTTTATTATTCTAATTTAAATATGTATTGCCATGGCCAGGTTTATATTGTTTGTTTTTATTAATTTGTATTTGTATTTATTTATTTTTTTTTTAATTATCTCTTTTTTGTTTGTTTGTTTTTTGTTTTTGTTTTGCAGTTTGGCTGCGGCTGGGTTCAAACCCACCACCCTCGGTATACGGGGCTGGCGCCCTACCCACTGAGCTACAGGTGCCACCCTGTATTTATATTTAATTCATGGACCGTAAAATTCACTATTTTAAAAGGTACAATTCAGTGGCTTTTAACTGTATTTACAAATTTGTGCAACTCTCACCACTAAATTTTCTCATTGCCACAAATAGGGAATATTTTTAATAGAAAAAAATCTTTCCAATCTTTATGTCTGAAAATATGCCTTCTTTATAAGACTATACCTCGTTATGACAAATAGGTTGAAATGCCCTTTAAAAGATTTAGATTTTCTTTTTTTTTTTAAAGACAGAGTCTTGCTCTATTGCCCAGTTTTGAGAGTGCATCAGCCTAGCTCACAGCAACCTGATACTCATAGGCTCAAATGATTCCCCTGCCTCAACCTCCCAAGTAGCTAAGACTACAGACACC
This sequence comes from Perodicticus potto, assembly GCA_963574655.1. Taxonomy (NCBI): domain Eukaryota; kingdom Metazoa; phylum Chordata; class Mammalia; order Primates; family Lorisidae; genus Perodicticus; species Perodicticus potto. The sequence continues at coordinate 16,868 of CAUYRH010011525.1, read as the reverse complement.
TGCCACAATGACTGGCTAATTTCTCTCTTTTTACTAGAAATGATATCTTACTATGTTGCTGTGGCTGGTCTCAAACTCCTGCACTCAAGGGATCCTCCTACCTCATCCTCCCAGAGTTTTAGGATTATAGGCATGAGCCACCCAGCCTGGAATTTTATTTTATTTATTTATTTATTTTTTGTAGAGACAGAGTCTCACTTTGTCGCCCTCAGTAGAGTGCCGTGGTGTCACACAGCTCACAGCAACCTCCAACTCCTGGGCTTAGGGGATTCTCTTGTCTCGGCCTCCCGAGTAGCTGGGACTACAGGCGCCCGCCACAACACCCGGCTATTTTTCTGTTTTGCAGTTCGGCCAAGGCTGGGTTTGAACCTGCCACCTTCGGTATATGGGGCCGGCGCCTTACTCGATTAGCCACAGTATTTTATTTTTTTGAGACAGAGTCTCACTTTGTCACCCTCAGTAGAGTGCTATGACGTCATAGCTCACAGCAACCTCAGTCTCTTGGGCTCAAAAGATTCTCTTGCTTCAGCCTCCCAAGTAGCTGGGACTACAGGTGCATGCCGCAACACCAGGCTATTTTTTTTTTTTTTTTTTGAGACAGAGTCTCAAGCTGTCACTCTGAGTAGAGTGCCATGGCGCCACAGTTCACAGCAACCTCCAACTCAGGCAAGAGCGACAGCTTGAAGCCTGGCCCTTTACAACTCAGAGACTATCTTGCCAGAGCTCCCCCAAGGCTCCAAGGCCTCTGAGCACTGAGAGGCCAGGTGGGAGGGAGTGAGCTCAGGGGGTTGGGAAGATTTACACAAGAAGGAGAAACGGGCAGGTGAAGGGAAAGTGCCCCTCCCTTCCCTTTTCTCCGTATAGCAGTGCTCACAAGACTTGGGATTTGTGTGCATGGTCTAACTGGGGTCAGCCTTGACCTCTTGCTCCTGGAATGTGTTCCTGTCCCAGGATGTTTGTGTTAGGATCAAAAATAACGTAGAGTGATTAAAGTAAGAAGTAAATCAGCACAATTAAGGTAGTTAATTAAAGAAATAGTTTGGTTAGAAAATGGAAGCCCAGCAAGAACCATGACATAAGGGTTTAGCCTCTCCAACCATCATTTAATGTATGTAATGAAAATGAAGCCAGCCCGGGAGCTAGAGGCTGCCACCAGGCCTCACGCTTGGAGGTAGACAGCCCCCCCGGGCCAAGCCTTTAAAGCTTTCTCTTTGTGTCTTGACTCTTCATTTTTCTTCATCCTCTCATCACCAGTCACTGGAAAAGAACTCTTGGTGTAGTTTGGGGCTGGTCCCCCACATTCTCCCCTTACTTACCACCACTAGCCAGGAAAAAAGAAATGTACTGTCTACCTTTTAAAAATTGATTCCAGTCAACATTTCTAAAGTCCAATGTCTTCTTTAAACTTGAAGAAAGTTGTGGAGCTTAATCATACATGATAGAAAAATATATATTGGCTCAGCGCCTGTGGTTCAACGGGCTAAGGCACCAGCCATGTACACCTGAGCTGGCGGGTTCGAATCCAGCCTGGGCCCGCCAAACAACAAAGACGGCTACAACCAAAAAATAGCCAGGCATTGTGGTGGGAGCCTGTAGTCCCAGCAACTTGGGAGGCGGAGGCAGGAGACTTGCTTGAGCCCAGGAATTGGAGGTTGTTGTGAGCTGTGATACCACAGCACTCTATCCAGGGTGACAGCTTGAGGCTGTGTCTCAAAAAAAAAGAAAAATATATATGAAGTCATATATAGTCTATTCAAACTAGCCTTTGGATGAACTAGGATAAAAATGATAGAGAAATAATAGTCAGGAGAAGACAACAAAGGCTCTGTTACTGATGGAGTCTCAAATATCCACTTGAGTTTTCCATCTGAGCATTTAAATAATGAAGAGCTACTGAGTGTTGAAGCCAAATGCATCCATTACCCAGTTATAAGTTTGAAAGTAAAGAGAATAAATCCCTCTTTTGTAAAAGCCTTATTTCTAAAGTTCTACTAATGGTACTTAAAAATAGGCTGCTGGCCAGGCACTGTGGTCATGCCTGCATTCCAGCATGTTGGCAGCCCAGGGTTGGAGGGGGGGTCACTTGAAGCCAGGAGTTTAAGATCATCTTGGGCAACACAGTGAGACCCTGTCTCTACAAAAACTTTTTTTTTTTTTTTTTGAGACAGAGCCTCAAGCTGTCACACTGAGTAGAGTGCTGTGGCATCACAGCTCACAGCAACCTCAACTCCTGGGCTTAAGCAATTCTCTTGCCTCAGCCTCCCAAGTAGCCAGGACTACAGACGCCTGCCACAACACCCAGCTATTTTTTGGTTGTAGTTGTCATTGTTCAAAAAGCTCCGGCTGGATTCAAACCCGCCAGCTGCAGTGTATGTGGTTGGCACCTTAGCCACTTGAGCTACAGGCGCCGAGCCTACAAAAACATTTTTTTGTTTTTTTGAGACAGAGCCTCAAGCTGTCACCCTGGATAGAGTGCCGTGGCATCACAGCTCACAGCAACCTACAATTCCTGGGCTCAAGAGAGTCTCTTACCTCTGCCTCCCAAGTAGCTAGGACTATAGGCACCCGACACTACGCCCAGCCATTTTTTCGTTGCAGCCGTCATTGTTGTTTGGCGGGCCCAGGGCTGGATTCGAACCCACCAGCTCAAGTGTACGTGGCTGGCGCCTTAGCCTGTTGAGCCATAGGCGCCGAGCCTACAAAAACTTTTTTAAAAGCAGCTGGGCAGGCTCGACGCCTGTGCCTCAAGAGGCTAAGGTGCCAGCCACATACGCCTAAGCTAGCAGGTTCGAATCCAGCCTGGGCCTGCCGAACAATGATGGCTGCAACCAAAATATAGCTAGGCATTGTGGCAGGTACCTGTAGTCCCAGCTATTTGGGAGGCGGAGGCAGGAGAATCGCTTGAGCCCACAAGTTGGAGGTTGCTGTGAGCTGTGATGCCACAGCACTCTACCCAGGGTGACAGCTTGAGGTTCTGTCTCAAAAAAACAAACAAACAAACAAAAAATAGCTGGGCAGACACCGCAACTGTTGTATAGTGGTTACAGCGCCCACTGTGGGCTGGCAGGTTCGAACCTGGCTTGGGCCAGCTAAACAACAATGATAACTGCAACAAAAAAATAGCTAGGTGCCCCTGTAGTTCCAGCTACTTTGGAGACTGAGGCAAGAGAATCGCTTAAGCTCAAGGGTTTGAGGTTGCTGTGAGCAGTGATATCAGAACACTCTACTGAGGGCAACATAGTGAGACTCTGTCTCACAAAAAAACAAACAAAAAAAACAGCTAAACATGGTGGTGTATACCTGCAGTACCAACTACTGGAGAAGCTGAGGCAAGAAGGTTTCAGCTCAGGATTTTGAAGCTGCAGTGAGCTATGATTGTGCCACTACCCCCCAGCCTGGGCAACAGAGCAAGACTCTGTCTCAAAAAAAAAAAAAAAAGTCTCCGTGTTTGGCATTTCTTTGTGTGTGTGTGGTTTTTGGCCAGGGTTTGAACCTGCCACCTCCAGCATGTGGGGCCGGCGCCCTACTCCTTTGAGCCACAGTGTGTTTGGCATATTTTACCTTAAGAAAGTATATGAAAAGTACATGAAGGGCAGCGCCTGTGATTCAGTGGGTAGGACACCAGGCCCATATACCAGAGTGGCGGGTTCAAACCCAGCCCTGGCCAAATGGCAACAAAAAAATAGCTGGGCATTGTGGTGGGTGCCTAGAGTCCCAACTACTCAGGAGGCTGAGGTAAGAGAATCTCCTAAGCCCTGGAGTTGGAGGTTGCTGTGAGCTGTGACACTACAGCACTCTACAGAGGGTGATAAAGTGAGACTCTGTCTTTACAAAAACAAAAAAAAAGTACATGAAAAACAAATACATGTAGCCAATAAAAATTTAAGTGTGCAGCAACAATAGTAATCAAATAAGTTAAAAGCAAAGCAAAACCCATTTTACTTTGGTCAGCAATTTGACAATAATTTAAGAAAATGACCATTATTATTATTTTTTTTCCGGAGGCAGAGTCTTACTTTGTCTCCCTCGGTAGAGTGCTGAGACATTAAAGCTCACAGCAACCTCAAACTCTTGGGCTTAAGTGATTATTTTGCCTCAGCCTCCTGAGTAGCTGGGACTACAGGCACCTGCCACACGTCGGGCTAGACTGGTTTCCTTCTTGTTCAGGCTGGTCTCTGATTTCCTGAGCTCAGGCAATCCACCTGCCTAGGCCTACCAGAGTGCTGGGATTACAGGTGTGAGCCATCATGCCCAGCCCAATTATTCATTATTGAGGCAGAAGTATTAAAATTAGCATTGTCAGGTTCTGCTGATGAGAGTGAAAATTAACACAAATTTTTTAGCAGTAAACTTGCTGTTTTTCAGTATCAAGTGTTTTTTTAAAGTAGGAATTTCTCTGAATAAAACACACACACAAATATGTATAAGGATGTTTATTAAAATAGCTCCAATAACAAAGTTCAAAGAAAGAATAATCAAAATTTCAAATATGAAAGGATTAAATGGCTGAGTAAATTAAGACCTATTGGTACAACAGAATACAATGCAACTATTTTATTTTATTTATTTTATTTATTTATTTTTTTTGTGGTTTTTGACCGGGGCTGGGTTTGAACCTGCCACCTCCCCACCTCTGGCATATGGGGCCAGCGCCCTACCCCATTGAGCTACAGGCGCCACCCACAATGCAACTATTTTAAATGATGCAAAGATATTAATCTCACCCCAGCATTTACGCAAGAGAGAAGTGAAAACCTTCAAATATTCAACAGTAAAGGATTTGATATATAAGATGTAGTGGGTATATCCATGTCCTGGAACATGTAGAAAAGCTATGTTATAATAAGAAAAAATTGGATTTGATTTGTTACCCCCATACACACATGTAGAAAACAAAACTGAGGAGTTACCTCACAATTTTATTTTATTTTATTATTATTTTTTTGCCAGAGTCTCACTATGTTGCCCTCAGTAGAGTACCGTAGCATCACAGCTCTCAGGAACCTTAAACTCTTGGACTTAAGCGATTCTCTTGCCTCAACCACCCAAGTAGCTGGGACTACAGGTGCCTGCCACAACACCTGGCCATTTTTTTCTTGTAGTTATTGCTGTTTTAGCTGGCCCAGGCCAGATTTGAACATGCCAGCTTTGGGGCATGCGGCAGGCGCTGTAACCATTACACTACGGGTGTCAAGCCTTATCTCACAATTTTAATGTCCACATATATGGAATTACATATTTTTTTAGTTCATTCTTTATATTTTCTTATCTTTTATGTAGATATATATTGGCTTTACAATAAACATAGTAATGTAAAAAAAATTAAAAATTAAATAAATAAATAAATACGGTAATAAAAGAGAAATGGCATTCAGCTGCCCTGCAAGGGCAGATAACACTACTGATGGTATCTTCAAGAAGTATTGGCTCGGCGCCTGTGGCTCCAGGGGCTAAGGTGCCAGCCACATACACCTGAGCTGGGGAGCAGTTTCGAATCCAGCCCGGGCCACCAAACAACAATGACAGCTGCAACCAAAAAATGGCCGGGCGTTGTGGTGGGTGCCTGTAGTCCCAGCTACTTGGGAGGCAGAGGCAGGAGACTCACTTGAGCCTAGGAATTGGAGGTTGCTGTGAGCTGTGATGCCACAGCACTCTATCCAGGGCGACAGCTTGAGGTTCTGTCTCAAAAAAAAAGAAGTATTAAAGTCCCTCTCTCCAGCCCCTTCTGCCTGAATGCTGGGTTCTAGGTCTTCATTCTTCCTTTCCTCACCCCATTAAAGAGCCCAGAACTTATCCAGCCCTCTACCTGTATACCCAAGTTTCAGTCCTTATATCTTTCATATTAATGATATTGGCTATTTATTATTTCCAGAACTCCAGGCTCTTGCTTTCTACAGCTTTTATCCCATATCGTTATTAGACTAACACCATGAGAGAGTGATTTATGGAGAGGAGAACTGGAGCTCCAAGAAGCTAATAACTTTTCCAACATCACACAACTGAAGGGTAACAGGGCAAATTTCTCATCCAGGTCTGTTTTGACTTCAGAACCAATGGGCTACTGTTGGTGGAATTTTGCTCTGTGGTAGGATCCTTGGTCTCAGAGATTCAAAGAATGAACACAAGGACCATAGATCAGTGGTAAGATAGGATTTATTAGATAGAAAAGAACACAGAAGGAGTAAAAAGCAGCAGAGCTCTGGCAGAGTGAAAGACCCAAGTGGGAAATCTCGCCAGGGGTCCTTGTTCTAGGGGTTACATACTGTTTTGCAAAAAAGGAAGGTCTTGAGTTATATTTGGCCAGGACTTGGCAGACTTCAATGCTGATGAGGGTATTAACAAATGAATACAGTCCCTCCAGGTCTGGGTAAAATGGTACAGCATTCACTTGTTGCTGCCACTCAGCCCCCCCAATCGATGACACAGAGGTAGCACCACAGACGGAATGATTGATGGCTGAAGCTCCCTCTGACATTCAGTGGCTGAAGCTCGCTCAGGCATTACAGCAAATTTATTTCTTCCACCAAGGCTTATATAGGCACATAACGTAATCAACAAACACATGACTTAATCTTATGACTTAATCGATGAACATATGACTTAAACCTGGCCCTGGGCCTTTTACTGCCTCATAGTTATAAGCTTATGGATAAATCGGATTAACTGATAACCACTTAACATTATGTAAAACTATCCTTATGGGCTACAGTTTAACTGGCTTAACTGATAACTACTTTAGTCACAAAACAAGATTTTGGGGAAATAAGTGGTTTAAATGCTTAATCCTTTAACCACCCATTTGGAGGCAGTTAATCGTCTTAAGGGAGTAGCCTGGAAAATCCTGCCAGAATTTTTTCCTTTCTAATTCACAAAAGACTTTAAACTCGCCGTCACAAAATGGGAGACTGATTGACTTTACAAGGGCGCAGATGACTGTGCCCCTACATCCACTTCAGAAGAGGACTGTCTTAGAGGAAACTGCTCAGGCCTAGGAAACTGTCCAGCCCTGAATGGGGGAGCCTGTGTCACTAACACCAATGTCCTAGGCTTCCCCAAACATCTGTCCCTTCTTGCACTTTCCTTGTACAGACCCTTCAGATGATCGCTTTTCCCCAAATCTCCCCAATGCCCACATTTACCTATAATAATTTTGACCTGAGTGGCCAGTTTGGTACTTGGTTAGTAATTACTAGTCCCCATTTAACACCAATGTTTCCACCTGACTTCGTCTCTGACCCTGCTCCTTATTTATCCATTTGCCCTCTGCCTCACCCCTCCACACCCCAGCATCAGGCGGGCAGCATGGACTCCTCTGGGACCACCAGCTCATCCCTTCTTTCCCTCCCTTTTCTTACTCTCTTTTGATTCTTTCCATAAAACATTTTTTTTTTGCACCTAACGTGATAATACACATCATAAATGTTCCTTAAATGTTTCTTCAATTAAATTCAATTTTCCTTCCCTAACAATTGCCATTCCATTATTTTGCATCTTTCAGGGTTACTCTTTCTCTCTGGCCTTCCCTGTGGCCTTACTTACTAAGGACATTTTCTTCCCAGCAATTTGGCATCTTCACTAAAATTACCCGTTCTCATCACTAGTGATTTCCTGATTATCAAATAACTGAAATATTTTTTGTGCATATTCTCATCCTTTTTGATCTTTTAGCTAGCACTAATAACAGTTTACTCTTTTCATTTTACCTCAGCCTGAGGTCTGGAATACTATTGTTTTCTCTTTTCCTTCTACCTTTTTCTTCTTCCCTTTCTCCTTTGCTGAAATTTCTCCTGTTCTTTAATTGTGGGTTGTTTCTTAGTCTTTGGCTTTGATCCCTTTCATAATCACCTTTAGAATAAGTTCATCCCAACACATTGCCTTTCTCTAATAACTTCTTCACAACGGCAATGAGTACTTTGAAGCATTGGATTACCTCCACCCAGTGAGAAGTCAGCAAAAGCAGGGAGAATGTGCTGAAAGCTATGTCAACCAGTTCGATGGAAATATTTCAAACTGTATATAAAACCAGCACATTGTACCCCATGAATGCATTTATGTACACAACCATGATTTAATAACGATAATAATAGTAAAGCAGGGAGAATGCTTGTTTGTTTGTTACAGCCTCTGTTGTGATCCCAGAGCTTACCACAGCCCCGGGGACTGTGTCTGCAAACGTGCAGATGCTTTGGGGTAGATGGACTGTGCCTCTGTCACCTTCCTGCTTTGGCTGGGGCTCTGCTTGCTGAGACTTACTGTCCACTTGATGTCCCCTGCCTGGCTGGAATTCCCTTTCTGGAGGCTTCCGTGTGGACCTCCCCAGTGCTTCTCATGAACAGGCGGCTCTCTAGTCTATGTTCTGGTCTCCATCAACATTCTGTTCTCTAGCGATCATCCAGTTAAATAAATGACTTTCAGATATAAAGCTCACTTTTCTCCAGATTTATACCATCAACTCCTTATGAAAGCTTCCCTAGGCACCTGAACTGTACACTTGAGTGGTGGGGTGGGCCGTCCTCAACCAGGCTTCCAGCATTCCCCCAGGTCCAGCACCTCCATTAGTCAGCAGTGCACCTGCTGACTCAGTTGCCATTCCAGATCCCAAATGTTCTCCTCCTGAAGTCCTGAGAGTCTTCTTGCCATCTCCAATCTCATAACAAGTCTTCTTGTTTCTGCTGCACCATTTCCCCCCTGTTTTGTTATGCTGAATTCCTCAAACAATTTCCCTTAGCTCCAGTTCTCACTGTGGCACTTTCCTGAGTTCTGCACTGAAGTTTGGTGTGCCAAACCTAACGGAGAGCAAACACCCAACTCAATGGAGACTGCTCACTTAATTCCTCCCCAAGCCCAACTCAATGGAGACTGCTCGCTCACTCCCTCCCCAACATCCTTTCCCACGTTTATATCATTTTCTATCCACTTCATCTAAAAGATCTAATTTCCTTCTCTTTCACTAATGACACAAATATTATTCAAGTAAAAATCAAATAAATTAACCATCTCTGCCTGGGCACTTACTATGGTGGCAGACAGTTAGCTGACACAGGCTTGTGTCCCAGCTGTGACATTCACCTGCGGTACCTTGCTAATGTGACTCCTTTGGTTCTTGTGCTCAGATTATTCACTAATAAAAAGTCAACAATACTATGACTAGGCTTGTTATTTAGTGAAAAAGTGTTCCATAAACTGTTAGATGATCTACAAGGATAAGGGGACTCTGTGAAATGGACAGCTAAATATTTCAAAAGCTGTTTGAAAAATGATCTGATTTTGTCTGAGGAAGCATGCACCACAATTTTTCTTAATTTAAATTTTTTTAATTAAAAAACTGCTTTGCATGAAATCATCTGACATGCAGACGCCATTCTGCTTGGTCCTTGCCTTTTTGTTGAGACTCTGTTCTCTGCTCAGCATCTTGGTTCATCATGACAAGTAAATCCCAGCTTTGTTTCCTAAAAGTTGGCAAGTAAAACTCTTGTCTCTGAGGATATTTAAATCTTTCTTGGCTCATGATTGCTTCCTCTTGGGTGTTGAAAGAAATAATGCCTTCCAGCCTCTCTGAAATAGAGCTGTAAGAAAGACTCGTGATGCTCTGATTTTGACAAAATGATCTTCATAAACCACAGAAGTAATGGGCTGTGGTCACAGTTAACAATTGGTCAAGATCTCTAGATCTCCTACTCCAGTTTTAGATTCTAATTATTGAGATTATTTTCTACCTCTCTCTTCCTTTTCTTCCTTAGTTTTAATTAACTGAGGCTATTGACCTGATGTTCTTTCTCTGTTACTTTCCCAGTGCTTGTATTTTTCCCCCTGGTAGTTCTCACAGACCATCTGTCAAAATTTTGTTTGGTTTCACAGCAGTTCCATGCTATTTTTTCCCTTCTGTCTTTTTAAAATTATACCAACGTCTCAGTGCCTGTAGCTCAAGCAGCTAAGGCGCCAGCCACATACACCAGAGCTGGCGGGTTTGAATCCAGCCCGGGCCTGCCAAACAACAATGACAAATACAACAACAACAACAAAAATATATCTATATATATATATATAGCTGGGCATTGTGGTGGGCTCCTGTAGCTTCCAGCTACTTGGGAGGCTGAGGCAAGAAAATCACTTAAGCCCAAGAGTTGGAGGTTGCTGTGAGTTGTGATGCTCTGTTTCAAAAAAAAAAAAAAATTATACAAACAATACGCAAATAAATTCTCATTGCAAATGTTGAACTGATACAAAAATTTATAGATTGACATGTTGGGCTCCTGCTCACCCCACTCCCATTACTAATTCCTTCCCCAGAGGGAACCACCACTGTTACTGTTCAATTCACATTCATTAATTCTTTTTCTATAAACTATATTATGGAGTTATACATATTTTATGGATCTTTGATGTGTGCTTTTTTAATGTAGTGCATCTTAAACTTTACTTTTTTTTGGTGACAGAGTCTCATTTTGTCGCCCTCAGTAGAGTGCTATGGTATCACAGCTCACAGCAACCTCAAACTCTTGGGTTCAAGTGATTCTTTTGCGTCAGCCTCCCAAGTAGCTGGGACTACAGGCGCCCACCTTAACACCTGGCTATTGTTTTTAGAGACAAGGTCTCACTCTTGCCGGTATTGAACCTGTGAGCTCAGACAATCCATCCACCTCGGCCTCCCAGAGTGCTGGGATTACAGGCATGAGCCACTGTGCCCCTTATAGAACTTTTCATGTGCGAATACGTGTTATCAGCCTCTATCCTTTTAGTATATGTGCTGCCAAAGCGAGCACCAACCTTGACCTTTTAATGGCTGCACCGTTCTGTATTTAAATGAGTCATCATTCCTTTATTACTCATCTGTTGTCGAATGGTCTCCAACATAGAACTCTGCTCCAGCAAATACTGTTGTGCCTGTGTATGTTTAAACACACATCTGTGGAATAAATTCCTTCAAGCAGAAGTGCTGGGTTAGATGGATCTATTAGAATGTAAATGTGATGAAGGCATAAATTTTAAAAATATATGTTTCACTTATTGATGAATATCCAGGATCTAAATTAGAGCCTGGCATACAGCAAGTACTCAGAAAATAGTTGCTGAATTGCATAGAATAATATTGACTTTTTTTTTTTTTGAGACAGTCTTACTCTGTCACCCTGGGTAGGGTGCCTGTAGCATCATAGCTCACAGCGACCTCAAACTCTTGGGCTCAAGCGATCATCCTATGTCAGCCTGCCCAATACCTAGGACTATAGGTGCCTGCCACAATGACTGGCTAGTTTTTCTATTTTTAGTAAAGACAGGGTCTCCCTCTTGCTTAGGCTAGTCTTGAACTCCTGAGCTCAAACAATCTGTCCACCTCAGCCTCCCAGAGTGTTGGGATTACAGGCATGAGTCACCCCACTTGGCAACATTAGCATTTTTATTTTTATATTTATTTATTTATTTATTTATTTTAGACAGAGCCTCAAGCTGTCGCCCTGGACAGAGTGCCATGGCATCACAGCTCACAGCAACCTCCAATTCCTGGGCTCAAGCGAGTCTCTTGCCTCTGCCTCCCAAGTAGCTGGGACTACAGGTGCCTGCCACAACGCCCGGCCATTTTTTTGGTTGCAGCCGTCATTGTTGTTTGGTGGGCCCAGGCTGGATTCGAACCCACCAGCTCAGGTGTACACGGCTGGCGCCTTAGCCCATTGAGCCACAGGCTCCGAGCCATCACATTAGCATTTTGAATATAATGTCCATTATAGTAAGAGATTTAGAAAGAAAAATGTTTGTTTTAATAAATGATGAAAAGCACTGGATAAAATGTAATACGCATTCCTTATTTCAAAGCAAGAACTAAAACAGAACCTTAAAACTCTGGAAGTAGCAGAAAGCTCCTGAGTTTGATAAAGAGGATACACAGCTTGCTGGAAAAGCACAGCCAGCTCCACACATACTGGCAAAACCGCAGAAGTGCTCCAGTGGCCCTGAGCAATCACCAGCACTAGTGGTGGCCCTGGACAATCACCAGCACTAGTTCACATTTGACTGGACATTCTAGCTAATTCAGTAAGACAAGAAGAATAAGTGAGGTGGCTAGATATGGTGGCTCACCTTTAACCATGGTAATCCCATCACTCTGAGGTGCTGATACAGGTGGCTCACCTGTAACCATGGTGCCTGTAATCCCAGCACTCTGAGATGCTGAGGCTGGAGGAGGATCCCTGGGGCTCGGGGGTACCAGACCAGACTCAGCAAGAGTGAGCCCTCAGCTCTATTAAGAGTAGAAAAACTAGCAGGGCATTATGGCTGGCACCTGTACTCCCAGCTACCAGGGAGGCTGAGGCAGGGAATGATTGCTCAAGCCCAAGAGTTTGAGGTTGCTGTGAGCTATGACTCTACCCAGGGAAACAGACTGAACCTCTGTCTCAAAACAACCAACCACCTAACCAAACAAACCAACAACAACAAAAAACAAAGAACAAGTGAGGTAATGTTATTGGAAAAGGAAAGATAAACCTGTCATTATTTGCAAGTAATGCGATTATCACTCCAGAGCAGTGTTTTCCAACATTTTTTATCTCATGGCACACTTGAACGTATAATTAAACTTCTGTGGCACTCTTAAATCAAAAAAAACAAAAAAAAAAAAAGGAGGGAAAAAAAGGAATATTCTAACGGCGTCTTGAAAATCTTTAGAAAATAATTTAATTAATGATCTTTAAAGATTTTTGCTGCACACCTAAGGTCCCCTCATGGTGCACAGGTTGAAAATAACTGCTCTTGCCTGTAATCCTAGTACTCTGGGAGTGCTTCAGCTCAGGAGTTTAAGACCAGCCTGACCAAAAGCAAGACCCTGTCTCTACTAAAAATAGAAAAACTGAGGCAAGAGGATCGCTTGAGCCCAAGAGTTAGAGGTTACTGTGAGCTACAATGCCACAGCACTCTACCCAGGGAGACAGCTTGAGAATCTGTCTCAAAACAACAACAACAACAACAACAACAACAACAAAATCACTGCTCTAGCAAGTCCAAGAGAAATAAACTTTAACATAATGAGAACCTGGCTCATTGCCCGTAGCACAGTGGTTATGGCTCAAGCCACACACACAGGGGCTGGTGGGTTCAAACCCAGTCCAGGCCAGCTAAGCAACAATGACAATTGCAACAAAAAAATAGCCAGGTGTTGTGCAGCCTCCTGTTGTCTCAGCTAGGAGGCTGAGACAAGAGACTCGCTTAAGCCCGAGAGTTTGAGGTTGCTGTGAGCTGTGATGCCACAGCATGAGGTGACATAGTGAGACTTTGTCTCAAAAAATAAAGAAATGAATAAAAAACATAATGCGAACCAGTTAGATTTAGTAAGGTCTTCAGATAACAAGATACAAATACAAAATCAAACTGTTCTTCTATACCATTAATAAAAAACTGAAAATGTCAGGCTAAAAAGGATTCAAGGAGTCTGTGATGACTTTTTCCTGTTCTTGCTTCCTGGCAACTACTTCCCACAATCAAGAAATCAATCTCGGGCAGCACCTGTGGCTCAAAGCAGTAGGACGCTGGTCCCATATACTGGAGGTGGTGGGTTCAAACCTGGCCCCAGCCAAAAACTGAAAAAAAAAAAAAAGAAATCAATCTCCTGGACGGCACCTGTGGCTTAGTGAGTAGGGCGTTGGCCCCATATATTGAGGGTGGGGGGGGTTCAAACCCAACCCTGGCCAAACTGCAACAAAAAGTAGCCAGGTGTTGTGCCGGATGCCTGTACCTGGGAGGCTGAGGCAAGAGAATCGCCTAAGCCCCAAGAGCTGGAAGTTGCTATGAGCTGTGACGACACAGCACTCTAATGAGGATGAGAAAATGAGACTCCATCTCTAAAAAAAAAAAAAAGAAAGAAAGAAATCAATCTCCAAAAAGATCCCCACATCCCCACTTCTGAAATTTTGTTTTTTATTTTTTATTGGAGACAGAGCCTCAAGCTGTCACCCTGGGTAGAGAGCTATGGCATCATAGCTCACAGCAAACTCCATCTCCTGGGCTTAAGCAATTATCTTTCCTCAGCCTCCCAAGTAGCTGGGACTACAGGCACCCGCCACAATACCCGGCTATTTTTTGGTTGTAGTGGTCATTGTTGTTTGGCAGGGCCCAAGCTGGATTTGAACCCACCAGCTCAAATTTTTTTTTTTTTTTTTGAGACAGAGCCTCAAGCTGTCACCCTGGATAGAGTGCTGTGGCATCACACCTCACAGCAACCTCCGATTCCTGGGCTCAAGCGAGTCTCCTGCCTCCGCCTCCCAAGTAGCTGGGACTACAGGCGCCCACCACAACGCCCGGCCATTTTTTGGTTGCAGCCGTCATTGTTGTTTGGTGGGCCCGGGCTGGATTGGAACCCGCCAGCTCAGGTGTACGTGGCTGGCACCTTAGCCTGTTGAGCCACAGGCGCCAAGCCTGAAATTTTGTTTTTTAATATACATTTCTCCAGCTATCCCCTCTTATTTTTCTAACTCAGTTGCTCTAGTAACTCACCCTTTTCAGTGTGAGTACGGTACAGTATCCAATGCCTTGGCCACATGGCGTCTCAGGCCCCTGTCCTTTACCTTCCTCCTTGTTGATCTGGATTCCATAGTTGAGCATTTTAATAACTCCCTTGTAGATGATCTCACTTCCCTCCATTCCCCCCTGCCCACCACTTGTATTCACAGGAGGAAAAAGAGGGTGATCAGGGCACAAGTGTGGCTGGAAGTTCTCCTTTTCCATCTGAGCAGGTGGATATTTTTGGACCACATGACCCAGGTAAAGACTTGGTCACAACCTCAAATAGACATCCTATTGTGTCTATCAGTTCTACTGTGTCTCCTATTGGACAACTTTGTTTCATGGCTACTACGCTTCCTTCAAATTTCCTGCACCCCTCAGGCATATTCATTCTCGAGATGCCCTCACCTCCTGATTTACTGAGAAAACTGAAACCATCAGACTTCAACTTTCTTATCTTCCTGACCCCAAACTCCACACTTGCCTGTGTGGACTCTCAGGGTTTCCTTATTCTATCTGGTTACAATAAAATAAATTTCTCCCCTCTATCATCAAAAAGATAACTGGCATATCTTGGCTGGGTGCCTGTAGCACAGTGGTTACAGCCTCAGCCGCATACACCAAAGCTGGCGGGTTCAAACCCAGCCTGGGCCAACTAAGCAACAATGACAACTGCAACAAAAAAATAGCAGGGCACTGTGGCAGGCGCCTGTAGTCCCAGCTACTTGGGAAGTTGAGGCAAGAGAATCCCTTAAACCCAGGAGTTTGAGGTTGCTGTGAGCTATGATGCCATGGCACTCTACTGAGGGCAGCATGGTGAGACTCTGTCTCAAAAAAAATAATAACAGTAATTTGCATATCTGATACAAGAAAACTGAAGGTCCATTCCACACAATAGTGTTTATCATGTGCAGCTCATCCAATAAAACTAAAGACATTCTTATTTCTTAGTTAAGTGATTTCCCTATCTATGCCTCTAAGTGATTTTTTTTCTTTTTTTTTTGAGACAGAGCCTCAAGCTGTCACCCTGGATAGAGTTCCGTGGCATTGCAGCTCACAGCAACCTCGAATTCCTGGGCTCAAGCTAGTCTCCTGCCTCCTCCTCCCAAGTAGCTAGGACCACAGGCGCCCGCCACAACGCCCGGCCATTTTTTTTTTTTTTTTGGTTGCAGCCGTCACTGTTGTTTAGCGGCCTGGGCTGGATTCGAACCCTCCAGCTCAGGTGTACGTGACTGGCGCCTTAGCCCGTTAAGCCACAGGCGCCGAGCCTATGCCTCTAATTGAAATGGAAAACACTTTTCTTCTTTTTTCCTTTTGCTTTAAAATTGTTATAGTGTTATTGGATTTTTCATGGGGTCTGGGATCTTTGTGGATAAATCTGTCTTATTTCTGTGGTGACTGGGCAATTAACATAGACTACAGCATTGGTGCATAGCTGCTGGGCATTTTAATCCATCAAGAATCTGGATATGTTGCACTAAAAGTTTCTGTGGCTATAATTTGTTGAGTTTAAAAAAATCTTGGACTATAAGTGTCTTAGATGGGCCAAGGTGTCCGGGAATTACATATAATGTCACTAGAGAAATGTCTAAAACTAATTGAAATATGGAAACATGATATAATTCAGTTGAGCTTTTGTATTTTATAAAATGATTCTATGGAGTACCACAGAGTCAATAAAAAATAAAAAATTTATTCAAAATAAACTTTCTGGGGGGCGGCACCTGTGGCTCAAAGGAGTAGGGCGCTGGCCCCGTATGCCAGAGGTGGCAGGTTCAAACCCAGCCCCCAGCCAAAAACTGCAAAAATAAAATAAAATAAAAATAAACTTTCTGGGAAGAAAATTCATTAGTCCATTTACATAGTTTTCTGATGAATCTGGCTATCATTTAGTTTCCTTTTCTTTTTTTTAACTCACCACTATACTAACAAGGATATAATTTAGTTTTTTATTTTTTATTTTTTATTTTTCTATCTTGTTTTATTTGGACTGTTTTTTCATAACTAATGCGACAAACATATCAACAAAGAGTAATATAGAAATAGGAAAAATTTAATGTAATTGAAATTATTATTATTATTATTATTTTAAATACATGTATTTTATTATTCTTCATTACATTATTTCCCCCCCCCCACCCCTCCGTGGTAAGACAGAATTGATTTACAGAAAAGAATACAGAAAACACCAAAGCTCCTGGTAGAGGGAGAGAATTCAAGTGGGGAGAGAGATGCTCTCTCCGTTCCTCTCCCGGTCTTTCCCCGTCTCCTCCTTTAGGCCTCTAGCCTCAGGGTATATATAGGTGTATGGGTTCCTTGGCCAGGAAACAAATGAATACAGTCCCTTCCACCGGGGGCAAGGTGAATGAGTGTATCAATGA
>CAUYRH010011524.1:0-13136 GCA_963574655.1 Perodicticus potto | reverse complement strand
ATTTTAGAAGGGTACAGGCAAAGCTTACTAAATGCAGAATACTGATGTCTTCATACAATAACTAAGAAAATGCCATGAAGGGTATTTTAAACAGTTTGATGAAAACATTTCAGATTGTATATGAAACCAGCACATTGTACCCCTTGATTGCGCTAATGTACACAGCTATGATTTAATAAAAATAAATAAATAAATAAAAAGTTTCCATTTTAATGATGTGAGGCAGATAAAAATGTATATGTCTTTTTCATCAGTTTCAAAATGGCCTGTGTTTTCTCAAAGGCAAATGGCCCCATACTGCTTAAGCATTATTTAAAAAGAACCAAAGTTTAAGTTAAACCTAATCTGTTGGTTTCAATCTCTGGTCCTCAGCAAAACTCCATCGTAAGGAATGAGATAGGAAGTGTTTCAGAGTAGTCTAAGAAGGTAATTTATGAAGCTATATTAGATTTAGAACCACTGTAGAGAAATGTCCAATATCATCATGTCATATTTGGAAATGTTTCTGGGAACTACGTAAGGTAGAATATTGTATTACTTCTCAGTAGACTTGTAGACATTTAAAGTGTAATCTAGGCTCAGTGCCTGTGGCTCAACGGGCTAAGGCACCAGCCCCATCACCTGAGCTGGTGGGTTCGAATCCAGCCCCGGCCCGCCAAACAACAATGACGGTTGCAACAAAATGGCCAGGCGTTATGGCGGGCGCCTGTAGTCCCAGGTACTTGGGAGGCAGAGGCAGAAGACTCGCTTGAGCCCAGGAATTGGAGGTTGCTGTGAGCCGTGATGCCACAGCACTCTATCCAGAGTGACAGCTTGAGGCTCTGTCTCAAAAAAAATAAAAAATAAAAAAAAATAAAGTATAATCTAAATGTCTCTTAGAAAATGCATAAATTTGCTTTTCATTACTATTAATATGGCCATAATTGCTCTATAACCGTTAGCAATTTAGTGGTATTAAAGCATGCAAGCATACATACATTCTTAATATTTTAGTTTTTCTGTGTATAAGAACTTAATTAAAATATTAATAAATCCAGTGACCCAAGCTCTTTTGGAGGTTGTTCTTATTTCAGAATATTTCATTATGTATTAATTAAAGTCTTCTGGTTAATTATTCCTGTTAAAGTCACATACTAATTAAATTTTTCTCTGGACCAGATACTGGCTGAACTTATTACATTTTAGAGAAATCTTGAAAGCTTTTCAGGTTACATGAGAATACTATTAAATTGTTTTCACATAAATTCAGCATAAATTCTGTAGAAATTCTTTAGGTGAAAAACAATCTGACTCAGACTGTTCTAATTTGCGTTGTACCTTGTTTGATAATTTTCATAGCTCTTATCCTATTTCAGTATTGATCTTCACATTATGCCTGAGAGTACAAGGGATATGGGCATTATAATCATTAATGTCTAAATCCTCTTCCTGAATTGAAACAAAGGAGCCTAATATTGAATTCCGCTTTTGCAATGAGGTTCAGTTGTGTTTCCTGGATTTTTTCTTTCTCTTCTCCTGGATTGAGGTCGTTGAGTAAATGCTAATCTGTGATATCTATACTTTTAGTTGTTTTTTAAGTCAATATACAAATGGGGCTATGAGTAAAATTTTCATTAAAAAATTTGATGTTGACATTAATGTGACTCCTTAAGGAATCAAAGTGTGTCAGTAATTATTTAATCTGCCGTGAATAACAATTAGTAGAACAGTATAGCAAAAATGCTGAGATGTTACTTCTTCCTAGAGCAAGCCGTGAATTTGATCATTTTTCAACTTGCCTTGAAAAGTTTTTTTAATCTTTCTTAACCTTAGTTGCTTCACCTTTATAAAGGAGATGATGCCAGTTACAATTGTGTTCAGTTCTGGCTTACCTGAGATAGTATGTGTAGAGTGTGATACAGAGAAAGCTTGAATAACTGCTAGTTGCCTCTGTTCCTTCTTCTTTGACATGTGTTTTAAACAACGAAGGAATAAAGAACATGTGGAGTATCACAGAGATAAACTACTTTACACATATTTTCATGAAATCCAGTAAAAATAAAAGAAAACGTAATCTGTGCCCTCCCCATGCAGATCAGTGAACAAACTTGTTTTTAATATTTTGGCAGACTTATGAAGCCAATTAGCTTGCTAATATATATTCAACTTTAATGGGCAAGTAAATAATTGATGTTATTACCTTTGTAAATTTAGCTTTTCAGTTATAAATTAACATAATTAAAAGAGTAATGTTTCAGTATGCATTCTACTAGTCAAATTTAAATCAAGCAATTAAACTGTAGGTTTTCTGCATGGAATGAGCTCAGCTCATAATGACACAGATGCCAGACGTAAATTTGTTTTTTCATGGTCAGGTTCGTTTCAAAAGGATGAAGGAAAATACTTGCAGGATGGGTAATCAAGTAAGTTATTTGTAAACACCACGTATATGTTTTTTAAATCTATCTGTTACTTCTGTTTTAAATTCAGGACTTAAACTGTCATTTTTTTCCCCTGTATTTTGAGGATCGATCTCTCCTAGCAAGGATCACTTAGGATCCCAGCTGAACAATGTTCTGTTGGTGACTATGTGTGTTGATCTAAATCTCTGAGGATCATCTGCTTATGTGTGGAGACAGGACCTCGAAACCAGCACTGAGGTTACTTAAAGGGGAAGTTTAGCCATTCCACATGACTTTAATCTCAAGGCTTAACTGTGTGAAAACTGAGGTTGCTGTGTAACAGTAGCGATAGGGAGAAGGGGCCGAAGGGCAAGTGCTGTACTGTGGAATCAGTCTGAATGTACAAAGGGATAAAGCGAAAGAACATTTTCTCTCTGAGATGTGAAACAGGTATATTTTACCTTTCCTTTGAAATCAGCTCCATGGAGTACTATCAAACCAACTTTAATCTGGAAAAATCTATTTTGTGATTTCACTACGCCAAGCTGAATGAGTAGTAAATGAAGTCTGCTATGTGGGGATAACTGAACAACAGACATTTTTAATCTCCGTGGAGTACTGATATGTAATTAAATATACACTGACTAGCGATTTCTATTTAACTGTTCACAACTTTGAAGCATACTAATAAAATAGAATTTCAGAGCTTATTAGACTAGGTACATGTATCATCACATAATTCTCTTTGGGGGGAAGATTCTGCTGCTTCTCTTTCCTTCCCACTGATATATTCATAAAGTTAATCCCCTTTTTAGGGATGTAGAGTATATGAAAACATAACAGTTAGATTTACATTTCATTTTTTGAATCCCCAAGTGATGCATTATTTTAGCGTATCCAATATCTTAAGGGTGAAAGACTTAAATTCTTTACCCTGGAAAAAATTGTTAGTAATTTTTTAGAAAATGTATATCCTCTGTATCCTTTTGCTGTTTTTCTTTTTTAATTTCCCTTGGTGTTTGATCTCAGTGGTAAGAGTTCAGATCTCTGTGATCTCTTAGGTCTAAGAGTTTTTCTGAATATGATTGATGTCACTCTATTTTTCTGTCCAGCATTTTTCTTTTCGCTTCCCAAAGTGTGTTATGAATACTTAAGAACAAATAAAGCTGTCAATTACAACTAACTTCTAATACTACTACTTCTAGGAAACAGTAAGTAGCTGCCTCATTAGTCCATTAATTTATCTTAAAATAAATCCATAGGTTAGTGGTTCTGAATGTTATTTTGAATCAGAAGCTGTGGTCTCTCTCTTGGAAAACACAAATAATAATACACTTTCCATATATTGAAGGTGATCCATGGAACCCCTAGAACAGCCAACCTTCCTAATGCCGCAGCCCTTTAATACAGTTCCTGTGGGTCGCAACCACAGGTTGAGAACCGCTGCCCTAGGAGCTCATTAATAACTTCAGGTAGAAATCTCTGTATAGTTAGAGTTAGCAAGACTGGCAGTTTTCTTATTGTTTATTGTTCTGTTCTAATTCAATAGTTCTTGATAAAAATATGTTTCTTGATAAAAATATGTTTTTTTGTATTCTAAATAAGAATCTACCAGTGGTAGATATCGATCATATTAACTTAAATTTGTATCATTTCCACCTTCCAAAATGCTGGTCACTCATTAAAATTAAGCCAAACAAATTTTCCATGAAGCTGTCTTTATTTTCCTTTGAACTCTTCAACTCAACTGAAAGTAGTTGATCTTTGTCTCTTTGTCATTCCCATTCTTAACTCCTATTCCTTTTTGTAGATGTATCTTAAATGCAAGTTAATATTTTCTGCCATCTTATAGTTGTATTTCTATCACTATTTTCAACTTAGTCTCCATGTAAACAGGAATTCTGGCTTTTTCCCCCACACATTTTATTGATTTACATAGTGTTTATGATAAGTGTTGTAGAAACATGTGCTTTTACAAACAAGAATAACTGAAATAAATTTGGGAATAAACACAGTTGCTTCTTGGTATATACTACTCAACTGATAGGGATCGAAATGTATGAGATAAAAGGGAATAGTCTGGTAGCTTTAATTGTTTATCATAATACGAGCACTGATTAAACTATTTTATAAAAAAGAAGAGAGTAATTGTTTAATCTGTGTTGGTGTGTTACAGACCACTTAAGAGTTTCTATTGCAATAAGGAAAACTAATCTTTTCTGATCCTGGGTGCTACCAATAATGATGACAGAAAAACAGGAGCAAAGAGAATGCATGGCTTCTAGTAAACATTATTGATATTTAATTTTAACGCTGTTAATTTTCAATATTTTAATTTAAATGACTTTTTACTAAATGCATTCCATAGCATTATCTAATGGCATTTAAATATCTTTGTAAGCAGTCGTATATAGGATTTAACAGCTTTTGCCATAGACTCTGTGGCTGGGAACTCTTGCCTCTTAATAGCTATGAAATTTGAACAAACTTTTTAACCTGTAAGCCTAAATTTCCTCAACTGTAAAATGAAAATAATAGTCCAAACCAAGTTGAGTTTGTTGTAAGATTGAAAGCCTGGCACATATAGCAAGCATTTAAATAACTGTGATATGTTACAAATATTTCTAATGAAATTTACTGGGTACTTATTTTTCAAATACTATATGAAATGTATCTTTATAGTATATTCTTAATTCTATTTATTTGAAACAGCCATATAAAACTCCTAATTTTTTTATTTAAGAATGTTGAGGGTATTAACATTGTCTTGGGGAGTATTAAGATTTACAGATGAAATTTTTTTTACCACATCTTACTGCTTTTCCTAAACAAACGTACTGGTTTTATTTCATAAATTTTGTGGAGCTATGTTATCTATAAAAATGGATAAAATCTCGTGGATAAGAGAGTTTGTGAGTATTTAGTTCCGTATTTAATTATGCTGTGAATGTGTTAAACCAACACAGCAGGCCAAGAAAATGGACAACAAGCGGTTACTTCATGTTTGTATTACACTTCCTAGTACACACAGAAGCTATAGGAATGGGGAGTTTCAAAACTGGCAATTTCATATTATTTATTTCTCCCCAACAACAACAATAACAAATCCTTCCTGAATATAGGCAGTAGTGTGCTGCTAAATCAGTTCTCCAAAAAGAAAAGCCATATTTACAATGTTTGCCAAAATAACCAGTTCACAGAATTCTTGAAACTCTCATGAGCAGTTCTTGCTGTCTTGAGTAACATTCCACTGAAATGCCTTTGGTTTCATCTCTCTGAGACACCCTGTAGCTGCTTGCCTTCCTCTTTGTTGAGCACGAAGAGTCTTTTATCTCTTTTCACTTCTAGTCTTGCTGGATTCATCCCCTTTCTTTCAGATCCTGTGAAAAATTCCAGTCATTCAGTATCAGTGTTGTCTGGTTCTGCTTTGATATTTCTATGGTATTTGGGGTGGTACGTAGGGAGGTGGAGTGGGATGGGAAGGTGGGAGAGGAACGCCATTCCAGCTAGAAGGCTCGTGCCCTGTGGATTTAGCCTTGGTAACGTAGCCTACATATCTGTGGGTGATCTCATCACAGTGTATTCTTCATTTTGATTGGTTATAATGATCCATCCTCAAAATCCATTTCCTTGAAAGCAGAGTGTTCCAAGCCTTCATACCTGCAGTTCCTTCTACCCATGGGCTTCACATCTGCTTTTCTCTTAACTTCCATCCAAACCTTTGGCCTTGGTCTCCTGGAGGCTACCTTGTTCTGACATCCCAGGTGTGGGTTATCCCTTCATTTGTGACCTCACGTGGTCTTGTACTTACCCTGCTAAACTGTTATCGCCAGGTGTCTAAAAGGTAAGCACTCCATGACAAGTGCTACCAAGGTACTCCACAGATATTTACCAAATTAGGGAGCGTGCCACGTAAGAAAACTACCGTTTATGCGTCAGGAGATCTCGTATCACTTGAGGCAGGTCAGGAGATCTCCTGCACTTCGTGTTCCACGTGTAGATGATATTCTGAGTTTTTCTGAGTTATTGTTCTTGCATTAGCAGGAGCAGCTAACTTGCCCCTGCTTTGGGGATCAGTAGCAAAGTGTAGTATTTAAGGTGTCCGTTTGTGTTTGACTTGGTGTGAAACATGAGAAGCAGTGCACTGCCAGAGTGTGGACTCGGGAGTAAGTTACCTTCACTCAAACCCCCCCCCGCACTGCTACTTTGGACAGATTCATTGTTTTCCTCACATTTGAAGCAGAGATCATAATAAAACTTTCCTCATGAATTTGTTACGAGAAAAAAATGTGTTAGTTCATGTAAATGAGAGTTAAATTTTATTATTACTGTTACTAATATTTAATTCTGTTGCTGTGACCTGTACAAGGC
This sequence comes from Perodicticus potto, assembly GCA_963574655.1. NCBI lineage: Eukaryota > Metazoa > Chordata > Mammalia > Primates > Lorisidae > Perodicticus > Perodicticus potto. Next base: position 6,384 of record CAUYRH010011524.1, on the reverse strand, counting down.
TTTAATATATTTCTTCCCTTGGAATTGTAACAGCCATATTTCTACTTTAACTTATTTGTACTGACTTTCTATTTTAAAGAATTCTTCTTTCAAAATTAAGAAGATAACTTTTCACTCACTTATAATGTTCTGTCCTTCTTTTCCTCATGGCACACTCTCTGTAATTCTTTTCCAGGAGACTGAACGGCATTGGATTGGTTATGAGCATCGGCTAAATGTATTACAGAAAGCATGAAGCAATTCTTTGTTCTCCTATTTCCTCTCAGAAATGAGTTTTTTCATGTACATCGGCAACTTGAAAGAAATAAGTATTCTCTTCTCCATATCCAAGATAACTTTTCAAATTAATGATTTGTTCTGTTCTAAGGGGTAATTATCTGGAATGTTTTATTTTTAGAGTAATATCCAGTAATTTTCAGAAGCTGGAGCTTGTCATAAAATCATTACAATATAAGTAATGTTCTTCGTGGCTCAGTTGATTGCAACCCTGCTTGAGAAGCGCGTTTAGCACCCAGGTTGCCAGCTTATAGAAATGGTGAGGGTAAAAATCTTGTGCCACATCTGAGATTTGGGGTAGGGAGGGAAGAATGAGATAACATGTGAATGAGAAAAAAATATTACCAGCAAACTTGTTTATAGTAATATGTACTCTCAAAGGAAGGAAATTACTTTAAATAAGGTCCAGATTAGAACATCTCTGGGCCAGTGGATACAGCCTCCTCAAGAATGAGGAAAAAGTGGAGGGGAAGCTGAGGCATTCACAAATTATCCCAAAATGTGGTTTTATATCTTCCTTTTGCAAGCATATGGGGCAAAGACCACATTTTTTTTTATTTCCAGTATCCTCAGGATGCTGAGACTAGACAGAGCATGACACTTCACAGTGGTAGAATCAGTGGCCAGTACGGCTGGTCTGGGACACAAGAAAGCGTGTGATACAGACAGAACTGGAGACATAGTCTCAGACTAGGTCTTACAGGATCATCTTAAGCATTAAGAACTTGAGTTTTATTTTAAAAGCACTGGGAAGCCTTTGAAAAGTTTGGATAGATAAGTGGAAATCATTTATTTCTAAAAGCTGCCTCCAGCTATCAGGTAGATAATGGATTGGGATCAACCTAGGATGAAATTGGTTAGAGAACAGTCACAAAGCTGTTATCACAATCCAGGCAAGTGGACACCTGCTTTTAGTGGCTCAGTCTAGGAGAGAGGAGAGAGCTACGGCACTTTCCTTCATGGGAGAGGCATTTATCTATTGCTAGTCATGTGAAAGAACTCAGAAAAGCAACCGTAATTTGTTTTTTTTACAATGCATATTATGTATTTATAAGTATATATGCACTCATATTGGAGAGGTAAAGTGTGTGATGCTACTTTAGTTTCACTAGTCAAAACTGGGTGATATAGGTGGATTTTTGTAAGCTTTCCTATGTGAATATGAATGAGCTCAAGGATTTCGCCATTTGTTTTCCTTTTTATAAATCGTTTTCTCATCTTAGACATTTCTCAGCTTGGAACTTTCAGTAAGTGAGATGTAAAATTAAGATAGACATTTTTGGATTTTTACCAAATGGTTCATGTAAGTTCATGAGCATCACTTGGAGCCAGATGGCTACAAACAATTATCAAGCATTTCTTTAGACTTTAATGTTTTCAGAGAACTTTAGGATAAGTGACTAATTTAGCTTCACATTTGCCTAGTAAGAAGGGTGAGAGAAAAATAATAGCCAGCCACCTAAGGCACATTTATGTAATTCATAGGGCCCTGTGGATTCTTAATACCTATTAAATAGTAACTTAGCATGTGATGTGGGTAGAAAGCATGCAGTTCTGGGAAGGCTTAGAATATGCAATCCTATGGTGGTAATAACATTGGAATAAATCCTCAATACTTCCCACTTAGATTTAGGGAATTGTTAGTATGGTTTTGTTTTTTGTTTGAGGATTGAGAACCAGCGTTCTAGACCTATCTCATATAGTTTCTCTCTTTTCAACAACCAAATACCAGATGAAATTAGTATGCTTCTTCTCCAGTGGGAAACTGAGGCCAGATGAATAGATGAATTGCTTATGTGCCCGGCCACTTACATTTGTAGAGCAAGAGTTTAGAGATTTGAGTGACTTATCCTCTGTGCCTTGAAGTTAGGTGATAGCCTTCCTCTCCTTGGCAAGGTGATATGCCATTCCATTTCCTAAGCCAGGCACCTCCTGGCTACCACGTGCATCTGTGTTATTTCATGTACTTTCTGTAATCTACCTCTTGATGGGGCTTAATATGTTTCCAAATCTAATCTAATCTTTCTGGTTTCCAATGTGATTTCAATGAAGGCTTATTTCCCGTGCAATGGTTTTGCAATTATAGTGGAGTCTTAGCTTATGTGTATTTAATTTATGTAAATTCAACTGTATGTGCTTAGCAAATAGAAAACTATTTCAAGAGTATAGATGACTCCATTTTCTGTTCCATGCAATGAGCATATGGCCCAGAGTAAGAGGAGAGATGAGATTGTGCTTTCCTCTCTCTCTGTCCCAGTCCTTATAGCATCCATGAACCATTTATAGAGTGAGGACTTTGCCTAATTGAGATCCTACTATTCAAAGATGCTAATTTTTCATGTAGAATGGTCCCTATAGAGGAATCTTCACTCCATTTGTTTTTAACCAAAGAACTCTGTGCTACAACTGGAAGAAAAAATTTTCCCTTTGGATTTATTTTAAACAAAAATTTAATGAGAACGTACTATGTACTGGTTCTGTTTTAAGTACTGGAGATAATAATGGACACCAAAACTATTCCCTGACCTCACAGAACTGACAGCTTCCTGGATTTTGAGATGTAGAATACCAGCCTTAAGTTTCTCTCTACCTAAGTTATTTTTAAGAGTAAAATCGTGTGATTTTTCACTTAAGTGCTAACTTTTGAATTCAACCCCTTTGTGTATGGGTAGCTAGTGTGGAAGACAGTCTGGCAGTTTCTCACAAAGCTAAACCTGCTTTTAACATATGATGATCAGTCACATTCTTGGCATTTACCCAAATGAGTGGAAACCTTATGACTGCACAATACTCTTCATGTGGATGTTTATTCATTGCCAAATATTAGAGGCAGCCAACATGTGCATCATTAGGTGAATGGATAAATAAGTAGTGGTACATCCATACAATGGGATACTATTCAGTGCTAAAAAGAAATGAGCTACCAAGCCCTAAAAAGACATGAAGCAACCTTAATTTCGTGTTGCTAAGTGAAAAAAAAAGACAATCTGTATATACTATGATTTCAATACAAGGACTTTCTGGAAAAGACAAAACAATGGAGAGAGTAAAAAGACCAGTACTTGCTGGAGATTTGGAAGGAGGGAGGGATAAACAGCTGAACCTTGAAGATTGTTAGGGCAGAGAAACTATTCTGTATGGTGCTGGAATGGTGGATACGTATCATTACACATTTGTGACAACCTGTAGAATGCACAACAGTGAGAGTGAAGCTTGCTGTAAACTTTGAGTGATAATCACATGTCAATGTAATGGTTCATCGATTGTAACAAATGTAACATACCAGTTGGGGGATTGTTGGTGGAGTGTGCCGTGCATTTGAGGGTTGGGGGCAGAACACAGGAGTATACGGAAACCCTTTGTACGTTCAACTCAGGTTTTGTTCTGTGAACCTAAAACTGCTCTAATAAATAAGTTTCTATATAAAAACTTTGCCCTTGCTTTCCTGTCACAAGCACCCCCATGCAAGTCACAACTTCTATAACCACATATTTGGCATATCCCCTTTCCAATAATAGATGTTTTAATTTTGTCAGGATCACGAAAGCATTTTGTAAGATGTCATATTGTGCACTATGGTTGTAAAAAGTGGGAACTAGGTTTTAGGGGCTTAGGTTTTTTGTCATCCGACACCAACCATTTCTGGAACTTTGGATAAGCTATCTTCCTTCTGTCTATGAAATAATAAGATTCAACTGGCTAATCCTTATGAGCCCATCTAATTCCTTTTTAAAAAATATTTTTAACTGATTGATTAGGACATTTTCCTAATAATTGAACAGTATTAAAGTAAAATACCTTCAATGAATTATAAGTCATATTTTTGTTCCTTTAAGAGTCAAAATGCTTAAAGATACATAGATTGACTGATATTCTTATGATCCACCTCATGGGGTAGATTTCTAGACTCTTTTACACAGTTTTGTTGGAAAAGATACAAGAAATCTTTCTTATAATATGTCGATGTTTATAATAAAAATTTTTTACATTATGTGATACACTTTTCTTCTGGAGATTATTTTAGAGAAAAAATATTGAATGCAGTCGAACACAGAAGAAACAGGATAGGCATTTTACTTTCAACTTTTGTAATTTGTATAATAAAATGTTATATTTATTAAATTAAAGAAAATGATATCACGAATACCTGTGTACTTATCACTTAGTTTCAGTGAATCCTAAGATTTTGTAATGCTTGCTCCATTATCAATGTTTAAAACCTCATATGGAAAAAAATATTTTAAAATAACTTTTCTACTTTTGTTTGTAAGTTTCCTTTACTTATGAAAAAAATGAAAATTTAAAAGGTCAAAGTTATATAAAATCTTACCACTCAGAGCAGAGGATTGTTACTACCATTTTGGTAAATTCTTTGCTCACATAAATATTATATGTACCTATATCTGACAAATAGTCCTCTTTATTATAATTTTATTATGGACATTTAAAATGTACATTGACTTACAAGGCACAGGGTAATGAAATCTTGTCTGCTCGTAAGCCAGCTTCAAGTTACTAGGTCATGGGCAGTCCTGTTTTATATATTACCCAACTCCTACTGGAGCAAATTCTCACCTGTGGTACCTCTTCTCTAAGTACTTTATAATTTATCTCTACGAGGTGACATCCCTGTTATAACAATAACATGGTACCAAAGATACTATGAATTCTTTAATATTGTGAAATACCTGATCACTCCCCAAATTAATCATTACAATTTTTTTCTTACATGTGGTTCATGCTATTTATAAATCACGATCCACATAAATCCCATTCATTAAAATTGACTTTCTTGTTTCCTAAGTCTCTGAATCCATAGGCTCTCCATCACTCTCCATTATTTTCATCATAATTTGTTTACGGAGGCAGTTATTTGTCCTGCCGTGAGTCCTATAGTCTGGATGTTGCTGATTTCATCCCTGTGATATTATTCATATCTTATTACTTAGTCACCTGAATTCCCTGGGATTTAAAGCTAGTGCCTGACATGATTTCAAGTTACATGTTTTTTGACATCAAGAGGCAGGTGATTTCTTCTCTGCTTTTGTAATGTTATCCATTTATAAGGATTGCCTAGATCAATTTTATTAGGGATTACAAAATTTTGATACTTAAATTTTATTTTTTCTTCTTTTTTTTGGTGGGAAATTTATACAAATGGGGACTTTTCTCAGTATTTGATTGGAGGCCAAGGATGACCAATGAGAGGTTGTCTTATTCTCAGTATTATTATGATCTCGTAAATTGAAATATATCTGCAGTGGTTTAATTCTTTTCAGTTATTGTTCTGGTTGATGCTCTAATTTCTTTTTCTTTTATTTTTTTTTTATTAAATCATAGCTGCGTACATTAGTGCAATCAAGGGGTACAATGTGCTGGTTTCATATACAATCTGAAATGTTTTCATCAAACTGTTTAACATAGCCTTCATGGCATTTTCTTAGTTATTGTAAGAAGACATTTGTAATCTGCATTTAGTAAGTTTCACCTGTACCATTCTAAGATGCACCATAGGTGTGGCCCTACCAATTACCCTTCCTCCACCCCAACTTCACCTCTCCACTTCCCTCCCTTGCCCCTTTCCCTATATTCTTGTGCTGTAGTTGGATTATAGCCTTCATATGAAACCTATAAATTAGCTTCATAGTAGGGCTGAGTACATTGGATACTTTTTCTTCCATTCTTGAGATACTTTGCTAAGAATAATATTTTCCAACTCTATCCATGTAAACATGAAAGAGGTAAAGTTTCAATCTTTCTTTAAGGCTGCATAGTATATTCCATGGTATACATGTACCACAATTTATTAATCCATTTGTGGGTCGATGGGAACTTGGGCTTCTTCCATGACTTAACAATTATGAATTGGGCTGCAATAAACATTTTGATACAGATGTCTTTGTTATAATGTGATTTTTGGTCTTCTGGGTATATACTTAGTAAAGGAATTATAGGATCAAATGGCAGGTCTATTTTTAGATCTCTAAGTATTCTCCAAACATCCTGCCAAAAGGAACATATTAGTGTGCATTGATGCTCTAATTTCACTATCCTTGATTTGCATTTTATTATGAGTATTGTTGAGCTCATGGGCTATTTGCATTTCTT
>CAUYRH010011522.1:0-20017 GCA_963574655.1 Perodicticus potto | reverse complement strand
ATGAATCCATCCACCATTACATTATCATACAGAATAGTTTCGCTGCCCTAAAAATTCTCCGTACTCCACCCAGTCATCCCCCTCGTACCCTGAACCCCCGGCAGCCATTGACACTGATCTTTTTACTGTCCCTATAGTTTTGTCATTTCAAGAACGTTGCATGGTTGGATTCGTACAGCATGTAGCCTTTTCAAACTGTCTTGACTTATCAACATGCATTTAAGGTTATTCCAAATTTATGAATGTGCCTATTTACATGGAGCTACACATAAAAAGTATGAGACTCAAAGAAGGGGCCAGACGACTGAAGCTTTTATCTAATCCTGAGGCTACAGAAAGAATGGGGGTGGGGCCCCTGGAGGAGGACGGTGCATCTCAGGTCATGGGAGGGAAGGATGGCAAGTGAAGGTTGTCTCATTATACAGATTAAAAATTCCCGGGTAATCTTAGAGTTGCCCTGAAAGAATAGATGGCAGCTCACAGTGTAAATTTCTCTATCAGACCTTTTTTTTTTTTTTTGCAGTTTTTGCCCAGGGCCAGGTTTTTTTTTTTTTTTTGGAGACAGAGCCTCAAGCTGTCACCCTGGATAGAGTGCTGTGACATCACAGCTCACAGCAACCTCCAATTCCTGGGCTCAAGCGAGTCTCTTGCCTCCGCCTCCCAAGTAGCTGGGACTACAGGCGCCCGCCACAATGCCCGGTCATTTTTGGTTGCAGCCGTCATTGTTGTTTGGCAGACCTGGGCTGGATTCGAACCTGCCAGCTCAGGTGTACGTGGCTGGCGCCTTAGCTGCTTGAGCCACAGGCGCTGAGCCAATGCTTATTTTCTTAAAAGAATTTTTTGCCACGGAGTACAGAATTATTTCTTTTCAAGTACATCATATAATCAAATTTCCTCTTAGTTACTTAGATCTTTAAGTTATAGCTGGAAATCAGCATGCTGTTTTTATACCTCAGAGTAGCCACATGTAAATACATAACTGTTTGATAGAAATTTATTTATTTATTTTTGAGACAGGGTTTCAGGCTGTTGCCCAGGGAGTGCTGTGGCATCATAGCTCACAGCATCCTCCAGCTTGGGTTTAAGTGATCCTCTTGCCTCAGTTTTTCTATTTTTAGTAGAGATGGGGTCTTGCTTTTGCTCAGGCTGGTTTCCAACTTGTGCTCTCAAGCAATCCACCTGCCTCGGCCTCTCAAAGTGCTAGGATTAGAGGTGTGAGTCACTACGCCCAGCCCTGTGAGCAAGTTACTGTGCTAATAATTGTAAACAAACAGGCATCATTCCACAAGTGGATGTCTCTGTGTGTCACAGTATGCGCCTCCAAGTCTGACGCTGCGGAGTGGTCTGTCCGTATCCCCCGTCCCATACCTTGTCCTTTCATCACTGCTTTTATTTCACCTATTTATTAAACCTAGGATTCCTGGTCCACTTCCTCGGACTGCTCATCCTTCCCTTCTTCTTCTTGAACTGATTACCTCACTTTCTATTTCATAGAAAAAATAAAAGCCATCAAATTGGAACTTCTCAGTTTCCAGTGCTACCCAACTATCTGTAATACCCAACTACTTATGTTTCCTGGTATACAAAATTAATAGTCAATTTAATAAAATAAATCTAAAGCCCAGTTTCTTTTTCTTTTTTTTTTTTTGCAGTTCTTGACCAGGGCCGGGTTTGAACCCTCCACCTCCAGTATATGGGTCTGGCGCCCTACCCCTTGAGCCGCAGGTGCCACCCAAAAGCCCAGTTTCTATAAGACTTAAATTCAATTAATAAACCTTATTAGACTGTTCATTAATTCTAGTACATTTTATGCAAAGTTAAAAGAAAGCATGATTTATTCAATATAGTTTTTGATACATGTTGATCAACTCAAGTTGAATGGACTTAATTCTCTTTAAATGTTTAGTTCCTCTTATAAACATAACTAACATTAAATTGTATTTAGAAATTGGCTACACAAGGCTGGGCGTGGTGCTCACGCCTGTAATCCTAGTACTCTGGGAGGCCGAGGCAGGTAGGTTGCCTTAGTTCATAGGTTCGAGACCAGCCTGAGCCAGAGTGAGACTTTATCTCTAAAAACAGCTGGGTGTTGTGGCAGGCACCTGTAGTCCCAGCTACTTGAGAGGCTGAGACAAGAGAATCACTTGAGCCCAGGAGTTTGAAGTTGCTGTGAGCTGTGACACCATAGCACTCTACCCAAGGCGACATAGTGAGACTCTGTCTCCAAAAAAAAAAATTGGCAATCAAATGCCCAGGAAAGCTTGTATCCCTTAAAACAAAACCTTCTCCAAGTACTTACATGACATTTTTTCCTTCTTTTTTTTTTTTTTTTTTTTTTTGAGACAGACCATCACTTTGTGGCATCATCCTAGCTCACTGCAGCCTCAAACTCCTGGGCTCTAACAGTGCTCCTGCCTCAGGTTCCCCAATAGCTGGGACTATAGATGCAGCCAGCTAATTTTTCTGTTTTTGGTAAAAATGGGGTCTTGCTCTTGCTCAGGCTGGTGTCTTGTCTTGAGCTCAAGCAGTCTTGCCTCAGTCTCCCAGAGTGCTAAGATTATAAGTGTGAGCCCCTACACCTGGCCTTAAACAACTTTAGTAAATATAACTAAATTTTAAAGTCTAATGATTTTCCCCTCACCCACATGTCTTTCTGTGTTTCCCTGTTGGTAAATGCTATTCAGTTGTCTAAGCTAGCAACCCTGGCTGTGCTTGATCCCCTGTCTTCTTGCTGTCTAGAATCAAGTATTGTTTCTTTTTCCTATATCTCTTTTTAGCCCATTATCCCTAATGGGATAGGCCACTGGCTAGTGCCTGAATTACTTACAACTTCCCAACCAGTTTGTCTGTTCACATCCTCTGCCCTTCCAGTTTGTTCTTTACCACTGGAGTTCTTTTGATCTTTGTTTTATAGCAGCTTTCTTGAGATATAATTCACATATCATACAACTTACCCATTTAAAGCATACAGTTGTTTTTGTGTGTTCATAGGGTTATACAACCACCTCAATTTCAGAACATTTAGTTATGTCCACAAGAAACTCTATATCCATTATCATTTACTTCTCATTTTCTTGCCTACCCATCCCCCAGCCCTAAGCAACACCCCTAATCTACTTACTGTCTCTACAGATTTGTGTATTCTGGACATTTTACATAAATGGAATCATACAGTCGTTTTTGGCTGCTTTGACTTGGCATAATGTTTTGAAGATACACGCATGATGTAGTGTACACCTGCACCTCATTTCCTTTTATTGCCAAGTAATAGTCCGTTGTATGGTTGTACCATATTTTATTCATTAATTGATGAGCATGTGGACTAGTTCCATCCACTTTTTGGCTGTTGTAAATAATGCAGCTGTGTACGTTCATATACAAACTTTTTGTGGACTTTTGTTTTCATTTTTTGGGGGACTATGTATCTATAATAAAATTATCGGGTAATATGGTACCTTGGTGTTTAACATTTTGAGGAACTGCCAAACTGTTTTCCAGAGTGGCTACAATATGTTACCGTTCCACCAGCAATCTATTGTGTGAAGGTTCAGATTTCTCCATGTTGTCTCTAGTTCTTGTTAGTATTTGTCTTTTTGATTATAGCCATTCTTGGGACTGTGAAGTGTTGTCTTATTATGATTTGATTTACATTTGCCTGGTGATGTTGAGTGCCTTTTCTTGTGGTTATTGGCCTTTTTTTTTTGGTTTTTTTTTGAGACAGAGTCTTTGCCACCTTTGATAGAGTGCTATGGTGTCATAGCTCACAGCAACCTCAAACTCTTGGGCTTAAGTGATTCTTTTGCCTCAGTTTTCCAAGTAACTGGGACTACAGGCGCCTGCCACAACGCCTGGCTGTTTTTAGAGGGGAGGTCTCCCTCAGGCTCTGGCTTGTCTTGAACCTGTGAGCTCAGGCAATCCACCTGCCTTGGCCTCCCAAGTTCTGGGATTGCAGGCATGAGCCTCTGTGCCTGGCTGCTGTTTTCTTTTTTGGAGACAGTCTTACTTGGTCACCCTTTGGTAGAGTGTCATGCGTCTTAGCAACCTCAAACTCTTGGGCTAAAGTGATCCTCTTGCCTCAGCCTCTTAGGTAACTGGGACTATAGGCATCTGCCACAATGACTGGCTATTTTTCAGAGAAGGGGTCTCCCTATAGTTCAGGCTGGTCTCCAGTTCCTGAGGTTAGGCAATCCACTCACTTCGGCCTCCTGGAGTGCTAGAATTACAGGTGTGAACCACCACACTGCCCCTTTTGCTGTTTTCTTTGGAGCCTTTTGATCTTTTAAAAATACAAATCTGATTGTATTACTTTCCTAGGTAAAGCCCTCTAGTGGTTAACTTTCTTTCCTTTTTCTTAGGCTGGTTAACTCTTATTCATTTATGTTTTCAGGCTTTAATTTAAATGTAATTTCCTTGAGGGAGTCTTCCTTGATCCCCCACTGTCAGCAGTGTACCCACCTTATTGTGATTGTTCATCTCTGTTTCCTTTCTAACCAGCAGAAAGCACAAGGAGCAGAGATTATGTTGGATACAAGGTTGTCTGAATTCATGGTGGAATATAGCTTTTTTTTTTTTTTTTTTTTTTTTTTTTTTGCAGTTTGTTTTGGCTAGGGCTGGGTTTGAACCCACTACCTCCGGCATATGGGGGGCCGGCACTGTACTCTGTGAGCCACAGGCGCCACCTGAGTATAGCTTTTTTTTTTTTTTTTTTTTTATATATTTAACTTAAAAAAGAAAATTCTGTTTGGGAGTTCTATTTTTTTTTTTTTCCCTTTCCCTTCCCGCCCCTCCCCTCCCCTGGCTAGAGTGCACTGCAACCTCCACGCATGGTTAATTTTTTCTATTTTTGGTGGACTCACTTTTGCTCAGACTGGTCTTGAAGTCCTGAACTTGAGCTGTCCTCATAGAGTGCTACGATTACAGGTGTGAGCCACCATGCCCAGCTAGGAATTTATTCTTCTTACTTACCTCTGTGGCTCTGTGGCTTTTAATTCGGAGAACTCTGATTCTTCCTTTGAGTTTTAATTTTTTGAGGGGGGGGTTCTTTCAGTTTGATTCTCATTTTGTAGAGACAGGAAAACATACTGCTTATAAGTATTAACAAGAGAGCAGAAAGATTAGGTTTGAGTCTTGGTTCTGCCACCTGTCTGTTATGTAACCTTGTTAGAATTACATAGTTGTAATTTCTTGTGTTTCCATTTCCTCATCTATAAAATGGAGCTGATAATACCTACCTGATGAAGTTGTTTATAAATTAATGGAATATGTATGGTGGTGTGGGGGACATAATAAGTGCTTCATAAATGGTAGCTAATGTGGCTGTCTCTCACTTTCTCTGATCCTAAAGGGTTTAATGCTTCTCTTTTTTAAACCTGAATTTGTACAAAATCATTTTGTTTTCACTCAACATAACTGATACCAGCTGAATTTTTCACAAAGGATTTTACTTAGTCTTAATAGAGAATATGAGGAAGTGATTACTGTAAATACAAAAAAGCCCCATAGAAAACGGCTCACAACATCAAAGGTCTGTACAAATTGTTACCTTTCCCCTGGGCCTCCTGCTTGCTACCCTTCACACCAAGGAGAAGTCTCTCCCACACCTCTACCTGGTACTCTCTAGATGAGTGGTTCTCAACCTGTGAACCTAATACAGAAACTGTGTTAAAGGGCCACGACATTAGGAAGATTGAGAACCACTGCTCTAGACATTAACAAAACTGTTCTACTGACCTGGGGCTCTATTTTCATTCATCTTAGATTTTGTTTACATCTTTTCCATGGCTGACTTTCCTGAACTGTGGTGATTTATATAAATGATTGTAAATGATTTATAAATGATTATCCAACTAATATAGGCCTAGGTCTATCTACTTGTGGAGAATTTATTTTGAATTATTTCTGAGATAAATTTCCCATTTCTTATATAGGAAATTGGCTTTAATCTGAGTCATACCACATAATAGTGCCCTCATCAATAAATGTCATATATATAATAAGAATGAAGAGTTATACATACGTCAGCAAAAAGATTGTCCCTAACATTTGAATTTTGTACTATTTCCCTTCATGTATATTGAATTTGGGTAGTGCTCTGAGTTTTCTCTGGCTGTTTTGCAATTGATCCTGGGGGATGTATAATCACACACAAGCTGCAATCAAAATAGCAGAATAACTTAGTTACAGGGATAGGACTGTTACCCAAATCTCGTGATTTTGATTTTTAAAAAACCCTGCTAAATAATCTTCTCCAAAGAGATTTTGCTGTTTCCATTTCGTTTTTTCTTTTGTTTTCCTCTTTTTTCTTACTTAGTACGAATCTACTTTGAAAAATTGTAACTGTCTTGTAAAGTAACTGCAGAAGTCTTTATTCCTTTTTGAAATTAACCCCTTGTTTGAGCCTTTACCAAGAAAGGCCTCAGGTGCCCTGGCTTGTTTCAGTCGTGTGCTTTGGTCTTTTTCTTTCTAATTGGTGAGGGTGTTCTTCATTCTTGCCTTTTGAAATGGTGGTCTTTTCCATGCTACATATAGTATACTAAATTTTTTTTTTTTTTTGGAAATAGAGTCTTTGTCACCCTTAGTAGAGTGCGATGGCATCATAGCTCACAGCAGCCTCAAACTCTTGAGCTAAAGAAACCCTCTGCCTCAACCTCCCCAGTAGCTGAGACTATAGGTGCCTGGCTATTTTTTTAGAGATGGAGTCTCGCTCTTGCTTGGGCTGGCCTCAAGCCAGTGAGCTCAGGCAGTCCACCTGCCTTGGCCTCCCAGAGTGCTAGAATTACAGGTGTGAGCCACCTCTGCTAGGTCTCTTAAACCAACTACAGTGTTTGATTAGCTCTGTGGGTAGTGGAGAAAAACCAGAATACACATACCAGCAGTCATGTGCTTATGTGGCTTTTCTTCCCATTGTCTTGCATATATTCCTCTGAAGAGATTATGGGAAATTCTGTAAGTTCTTTTTTATTTTACTTTGTTTTATTTTTTTGAGACAATCTCACTATGTCACCCTCAGTAGAGTGCCGTTGCATCACAGCTCACAGCAACCTCCAACTCTTGGGCTTAAGGGACTGTCTTGCCTCAGCCTCCCAAGTAGCTTAGACTCCAGGCGCCCGCCACTATGCCTGGCTATTTTTTTGTTGTTATTGTTGTTTAGCTGGCCTGGGCTTGGTTTGAACCTGGCAGCCCTGCTGCATGTGGCCTGCACCCTAACCACTGAGCTACGGGCGTGAAGCCTCTTTAAGTTCTTTAAAGTGGAACGTTACATTTAGTGTTCAATTAGTGATGCAATAGAGAATTTGGTTTCTGCAGTCCATGTACTCATTCTCTTAGTGGTGAGTAGAAGATGAGAGAATTTCCAGTGGTATTTTTCAGTGGTTTTTTTTTTAGAGAAATACTGATTTTAATTAGGTATTTTTCAGTATTAACTTCAGTAAGGATTGCTTAGTGAGGGAGAAAGGGAGCAATAATTTGCTGGGAAAACTTCATACAGGATAGTAGTTATTATTTAATAGAAATAGGAAAATGTTTACTTTGTGAATATGTCGTTGTCACTTTTCTTTGTGTATTTTGTGTTGAATGGCAAGTAGCTTTATTATCTTTCACCTTCACTAGTGTCTTAGAAGCAGTGAAGAAAAGTTAAGTGGCTTTCTAATGAAGGAATCATTTTCCAAGTTTCAAACCCACTAAAACTGATAAGATTATATTCAGTCCTAAATTAACATAATTGCATGTTTTCCTTCTATGTTAAAGTTGATCTTCAAAGGACAACTTTCAAAAAGATGTACTAGTATGGCAAAGCAGACTAATATTTTAGAAAGAATATTACTTCCCAGTAATAAAAGGACAGAATTATGATAGTTTGATGCATTAATTTTAATAATTCTTTTTACAGTTCTTGAGTCAGGATGAAAAAAGTTAAGCAGAAATATGGTTCTCATTTTGGTTGTACTAAATTTATTATATGATGTGCTTTCTCTCCTTCAAACGCAGGATCAGAGTTTAGCTTCTTTTTGTTTGTGAGTAAAGCTAATATTGTATAGCATTAGAATTAAAAATTATTTTCACTGAACATCCTTCAAAGCAATGTAATAGAAAATGCAGTAATTTGAAAATACTGGTTTAGGCAGTAATTATTTCAGTTACAAGTAAGTGGTGCTCTGTCTTTTTAAAATAACAAAATGTTAGTGATGATCTGATTGATGAAATAGTTGCTTACAAAAATTACACTTGATCCTTGACCTATAACTGTTACAAAATTGGTAATTTGGTTCTTTTATTAACTTTTTTCCTTTATAATACTGCTTTTATTCCAGTAGTATGCCGTAGATTTGAGAGTCTGCATGCATTGATTCTAAGAACGTACTTTATTTTTGCTGATGTGCTTGCCGAGCAAGTCTTTTTTGTTCCTCTGTGGGTTGCCAGTTAAACTGTCTGCTTTAAAAATTTTTGTGTTTCTTTGTACCAGTTCCGTGTGCCACTTCATTTCCTTTACACTGCCTTTCAACCCTCCCCAGAGGCAAATTGTCCATGGAGCTAAATGAGGCTTAAACCAAAGGGACCCTCATTTGCACGGGTCCCTTGACATTTAATATATAAAATTTTGTAATCTTTTTCTTAAAGAATGTGCTCCAAATTTTATAAATATTAGCTTCCACAATACCTGCCTTTTTTTAAAATAGAGGACTATTAAAGGAGTTCAAAAACAAAAGTAAATGCAGATTTTTAGTTTGGTGTCTGAAGTAAAAGGGGTATATGTGTATAAATGGAATATTGAATGGGTTTGTGTGTGATGTCAGATTTAATTTATCCTGATAATCATCAGTAGTGCACCAGATGTTTTGACTGTATTTAGCTTCATATTAAATTAAGCATAGCCAGTGGCCTACAAAGTCCATCTGTACTGCTGCCAAAGGTAGCACTGAAGACAGCCAGTGCCTTTCATGTCAGTGACCGCTGCTAGCTGCCATTTCCAACTTGCCATGATATTTAGGTTTTGCAATTGTTCATGCAAAGGCGACCTTTTTGAGTTGAAATTTGTCTTCTGTAAATCATCTATACTGAACGAAGAGGCTTGCCTTTCAGTAGGTAGTTCTTATTTTTTGCTTACCTGTAAACCAGTGGAAACAAATCATAAATAAGATTTGTTAAGGGTTTATTGAAGCTTGAATTCTAGAGAGAGGGGAATTGTTATATTATACACAAGTGCCAGTTAAACGTATGTCCATCTGAGAGGATTTTTCTGTATCTCTATTAATCATGGAAAACAATTAACTTATTATCATCATATAAATATGTATTAAGATCTGAAAATCCCAACATTTAGTTTTATTTACACTTAAGTATTAAAATCACTCAAAACCTTTATAATGTTTTAAATGAACACACCTTGACTTTTATTTGATTCCTGCTTTATCAGCATAATTGGAGAACTGTGGATTCTTTCCCCATGAGTGAGGGTGGAACATACATCTGCAGTGTTCTGAGGATCATTAAGATGGCAGGCCTTTCAGGTCCAACAGTCTCCTCCCATACACTCACTCTTTCCTCGGAAAGCATTTAGGCATCTCTGAAATTAGACCTGTAAAGTATATGCTAAGGCAAGAACAAATATCTTGAAAAATTAATCATAATGTTGCTTTTTACAGTCCTAAATGTCCTCTGTTTAAAATGAAATTCTTTTGTATTAACGGTCTCTTCTTTCATATGCTGGCTTTCACCAGACTGCAGAATTGCCTGATTTGACTTTCTAATGTAACTGTAATGAATCTTCTGGGAAGCCCAACGATTGAACACACATCCTGTGCAAGTCTATTGTAAAATATTCAGTCAGTACTGTCGATGTTGCTGATTAAAAAAAAAAAAAAATCAGGAATTGGGAATAGGAGAGAAAAAAAATGAAAAACTCCCTAACATGTATTAAGGCTTAAAACCAAATATATTCTCTCAGGAATTTCAGCCTTTAACTAGACATCATGATGTGCAATAATACCTTGATTAAATATATTCAGTAACACCTTAATAAAAGCACCAGAGTGGGTGGAAGTAGTCTCCTTGGTAAAGCCAGAATTCAGGCATATGAGTACATTTAGTTTTGACACATTGATTCTGAAAATGAATTTGGAAAAAAACTGGCCCATTTGCACAAACAAATTGCTCTGTGCATTATGTGTGAGTACCCAGCAGAGTTAAATATTTGCTAGCCAATAAATGTGGCCCTATACGAGAGTCCAAATGTTTGATGGTGGATCTTTCAAACGTATGTTCCTTATATACTTGACATCTTACTTAACAGTCAGAAAATCAAGAGGAAGACTTTTTCATGACATTAAGTAATTTATCCCAAGTATTTCCATTTATAGCAGTATATGTTTGGCTTATGCATCTGAAGGAAATTGAACTCCAGACTTTAATAATTAAGGATTTATTAGTTAAAACTGAATGTTACAATGAGCCAGATGCTGCTGTATTGAAACAGCTATTGTCATTAGCATTTTTAAATCGAAGAGAATTGAATTAAATTTGGAGCGCCTTGACTTTGATGAGTTAACATTGTAAAAATCTTTCAAAATCTATCAAATAGAAGGCAGATTTCTTTTAATTTTAATGAAAGACAGACACACTGAAATAGCAAAATAAGTAAGTGTATTAAAATCTGTCTTTAAAAAATCTGAATTCTTTGTTTTTGAATATTATAAAATAATCTTAAAATGCTTGTGAAAAGAAATGATTGCAAAAATGTGTGGAATATGAAGAATTAATTTTATTTTTGACTGAAAAAAGGTGGGAAGAGGCAGTGGTGAATGGGCATGGGAAAGCATATTTTTGTTTTTTTCCCTCATTTTATTGCAGGGAAGCATTTTTAATAATAGCCTGAGTGGTTTGATGAAACACTCGAAGGAAACTCCCAGGAGAGGAAGATTATACTGGAGAGAGAACTGTCTATGAATCATTTACGCTAACCTCTTGCTGAAGCACAGCTTGCATTTTTAATGATGGATGATTGCATTTCATAAACAGACCTTTAAAAATTAAAATAATATTGATCCTTCCACATTTAGCCCTATTAAAATAGCATAGTATACATCTCTTTCAAATATCTTAGGACAGATTATTATTATTTCAAACAATAACACAATTTAATAGTTTCTAGAGTTTCTTTAAACAGGGCTTTGGTTAAAATATTTCTGGAAAATAGTTTTCTCTGTAACGTATCTATGAAAGCACAATTTAAAAATTACGAAATAGTGTAAAGTTTAGCACAAATTATTTTCAACATAAACTGTCTCTGGTAAGTTTTGTTTGTGTTGATCATATCAGTTTGCTACAAAGAGAAATAACTTTATTGCTTGAAACATTGACTGCAGCATAGGAAAGGGGATGGACTCTTTTTTTTTTTCCCTCCAGACAGAGTCTTCCTATGTCGCCCTGGGTAGAGTGCCTTGGCATCACGACTTTCAGCAACCTCAAACTCTTGGGCTTACGTGATTCTCTTGCCTCAGCCTCCCAACTAGCTGGGACTATAGGCGCCTGTTGCAACACCTGGCTATTTCCTTGTAGCATTTGTCATTGTTATTGAGCAGGACCTGGCCGGGTTCTAACCCACCAGCCCTGGTGTACGTGGTTGGTGCCTAACCACTGAGCTATGGGTGCCGAGCTGACGGACTAGGTTTTAAGAAACCTTGCTATACCTATAGACCTTTCAAGCACTTTGGAGAAGTCTGCTTTGGACATTATCTCTGTCAGTGCTCTTACTTTAACAATATGTCACTCAGTGAAGTAAAATGTTGTTACTTTGAACTTTTCTGAATTACCACTTTACAATTATATACTATATTTTTTTCTTTTTTTTTTGTAGAGACAGAGTTTCACTTTATCACGCATAGTAGAGTGCCATGGCGTCACACAGCTCACAGCAACCTCCAACTCCTGGGCTTAGGCGATTCTGTTGCCTCAGCCTCCCGAGTAGCTGGAACTACAGGTGCCCGCCACAATGCCCGGCTATTTTTTTTGTTGCAGTTTGGCCGGGGCCGGGTTTGTACCCGCCACCCTCAGTATATGGGGCCTGCACCCTGCCCACTGAGCCGTAGGCGCTGCCCAAAATACTTGGGTTTTTTTTTTTTTAGAAACAGGGTCTTGTTTTTGCTCAGGTTGATCTTGAACCTGTGAGCTCAGGCAATCCATCCACCTCGGCCTCCCAGAGTGCTAGGATTATAGGTGTGAGCCACCTCGCCTGGCTAATTATATACTATTTTTGACATACTCTTTTTGGAACCTGAATTTGTCTTGCAAGGATTGTAGGAATAATGTAGTTTAATGCCTTCCTTAGATGATGATGAAAGTGTTTGTTTCTTTTTTATTTTTTTATTTTTATTAAAAAAAATTTTTTTTTTTTTGTAGACAGAATCTCACTTTGTCACCCTCAGTAGAGTGCCGTAGAGTCACAGCTCACGGCAACCTCCAGCTCTTGGGCTTAGGCGATTCTCTTGGCCTCAGCCTCCGGAATAGCTGGGACTACAGGTGCCCGCCACAATGCCTGTCTATTTTTTGATGTAGTTCAGTGGGGCTGGGTTTGAATCTGCAGCCCTCGGTATATGGGGCCGGCGCCCTACTTGTTGAGCCATAGGTGCCGTCCTTCTTTTAATGAAAATGTTCCTAAGGTATAGGTTTAGCACAAGAATATAAAATTGCAAAGGAAATGCTTCCCTTAAGTAGATGGATTAGAAGTAAAAACCAAAGACAAAATTCAGTATAATATGATAGTCTTTTGGGTGATAGTCAATTTTTTTCCTTATATAAGAAGAGCAGTGGTATATAAAATACACCACACATTCTGTGTTATACTATGCAGTGTATAAGAGCATAGGCTCAGGAGACAGAATGTTTGGGTCCAAATTCTGTCTTTCCCACTTACTAGTGTGTGACGCTTGGGCAAGTTTCTGGTCCTTTTTATCTTCTTGCCATCTATGAAATGGGGGTAATAATAGTGATCCTTCAAGGGCTATTGTGAGGATTCAATGGGTTTTGCTAGATTAGTACCTGCCACATAACTTGAAAGATGGCTAAGTTTTACCTCTTATTATTTTCAATTTGTCTTTTTTTTTTAGTCTTTTTAAAGTTTTTGCAATCTTAAAACAGTTATTTGTGGAATATTCCCATACCATAACCAAGTGGGGGAAGTTCTAGTATGACTTCTTGGACTCAAGCCCCTCCCCTTTGCCTTTTCTTTTGGTTCTTCGTACCTTGTGTATGATAGGGGAGGATACTGATAGTGTAAGTCACTTCTTCTTCTTCTTTTTTTTTTTTTTTTAATGAAATGGATCCTAAGCGACATGTGGCAGACTGAAAAGGAAGGACTTCTCTGAGGTGGCGTATGGAGTTAACTGTGTTTAGCAACACTACTTGTTGTGGTAATAAACACAGTACTTTGGGCTTTTTGGGATCACAAGTCATGCGTGTTCTGTGTGATCTTTCACCTGATAATGGAGAGTCGATCAGCAGAGCAAAACTAACCAGGCTAGCATAAGTTAGCCTTTGGTATAGTTCTGGAACCAGAGAAGGAGGTTTTTATGTAGGTGCTAGGTTATGAAAACATACTTATCAGAATGTTGCCTTTGCATTACCATAGGGTGCTATTTATTTGGAGCTACTACTTTTTTAGGGTATAGTAGAGGACAAATAAGAGACTAGATTCAAATTGCTGGTATGTCGTACGGGTTTTTTGCAGCAAGTGGGGTAGGCAATAGTGGGGTTGGTAAGTGTTTATAAACAGATACTGCTTGAAAGTTGGGTGTGGTGGTTCATACCTGTAATCCTAGCACTCTGGGAGGCTGGGGTGGGAGGATTGCTTGAGGTCAGGACTTAGAGACCAGCCTGGGCAAGATCAAGACTTGGTCTCTACTAGAAATGGAAAAATCAGCAGGGTGTAGTGGTGGGTGCCTCAGCTACTCGGAGACTGAGGTAGGAGGATCACTTAAGCCCAGGAGTTTGAGATTGCTGTGAGTTAGGCTGAGGTCACAGCACTCTAGCCCAGGCAACAGAGGGAGACTCTGTGTCAAACAATAACAACAACAGCCACCACCAAAAACAAACACACAAAAAACCAAAAACAAAACCTAGAAACCAGATACTGCTTGAATAAGTATTTTCTGGAGTTAATGAGAGATTGTCTTGATGGGCAACAGAGGAACGAACACCTGTTTAGGGAAGTGTGCGCAGACATTTCCAGCGCTTTGGAGCAGTCCATATTGGAGCTAGTCAAGGTTGATAATTGTTTTTGAAATGCTTTGTTCAGTGTTATGGTAGTTTGAAGCAAAGACAGGCAAACTGTGACTGAGAATCTTACTAACTTGGTAACTTTTCATACTTGAGACATAGAGTTTAATTTCAGAGAGACTAGAAAATAATGGAGATGGATTTTGCATATAGAAGTATATAATTCAAGAGAAGATGTTTCAGAGTCTGAAAGGAAAGTGATTTTTATGTAGTGATAGCACCAGTTTTTCAGTCCCCCAGTTAAGTAATATTTAAAGTGTGTCTTTGCCAGAAACCTTAAAATAGCAACCATTTCCCCAATATTATATGTGTGTATACAGATTTTTTTTTTTTTTAGGAAAAACAGTTTTAGAAAATTTGTCTTGATTCTTACTACTAGGTACTTAAAAATTCATTTTTCTAATTAGTTATAAAAGGAGTTCTATTAAGAAAGCTTTAAGCTCTTAGGCTATATTAACATCAAAGCTAATATTTGTGACTTCTTTTTTGTTTAAAAATAAAGGTGACCTTTTAAAAAACCCACAAATTAAGTGAGACCTTAAAATTCTAATTGTTTATAATTGTTAGGCATTTGGTAAGATTCTTTTTGGAAAAGTCTCTGATTTTTCTGTTAATATTACTGTTAATTCTGAAAGCTTGGAGATTCTGTAACTGTTTCCCTCACAAACTTTGGAAGACACTAAAGAAAAGATGTGCAGGAGGAATTACCTAAAAAAGACAAATTGAATATGTGTTTACTATAATCCAGTTTTCAGCTCCTCCTCCCACTTCAAAGGTTTGCTTTTTCTTTCCCTCTTTTTCCTTTCTCCTACTGAACTACTGTTGTCTTTCAGGGTGAAGAAAGATCTTTCACATGCAGTCTTCAGCAAGAGCCAGACGGTTTGAGGGTAGCATTTGCTTCATTATATTATGCATGTGCTGGGGAATGAAAATGTGCATATGCATGTATTAATCAGAAGCGTTTAAGTTCGGTTTTTGAAAACACTGATTAAATTATTCACTTTTTCAGGAAAAATATCTTTACAGTTGGAAAGCCTTGTTGATAATTGGCATGTCTTTCTTTTCTTTTTTTTTTTGTATTTTTTTCATTCTGTCTAATACGTGCAGCATTTGGCAGTGAAGATGGCCACAAAGTCTAGTCCTCCCAGAGAATTAATTCGCTGGGGCGACTGGCTTTGATAGATCCCAGTTGTCACAGTCATAGGGATCTGTGTGCTAGAGTGCACGAAGCCAGGAGAGTTGTGTACCCATGACTGTATCCTCAGCTTTGGGCATTTCTCTACTCCTTTTCCTGGCAGTTTATTAAAAGGAATGCGTATTGCATATATTGTCTATTTGGTACCTGCATAACTTCATCTGTCATGGTACAAGAACACAGTATCCCAAGGCATTTGGTATAAAGAAATAATGTGATTCTAACATAGGTAAAATTTATTTTTGTTCCAACTCTAGTTTTTGTTCTTTCTTTTATAAGACATAGTCTCGCTCTATCACCCCCTGGGTAGAGTGCAATGGCATTATCATAGCTCACTGCAATCTCAGATTCCTGGGTTCAAGGAATTCTCCTGTCTCAGCCTGTGAAGTATTGCTGCACCTATAGGTGTGCCCCACTGTGTCCAGCTAATTTTTCTATTTTTTTTTTGTAGAGATAGAGTCTCACTTTATCGCCCTCGGTAGAGTGCTGTGGCATCACACAGCTCACTGCAACCTCCAGCTCTTGGGCTTAGCCTCCTGAGTAACTGGGAGTATAGGTGCCCGCCACAACACCTGGCTATTTTTTTTGTTGTTGTTGTTGTTACAGTTTGGCCAGGGCTGGGTTTGAACCCACCACCCTTTTGTTCAGGCTGATCTCAAACTCCTGACCTCAAGCATTCCTCTTGCCAAGGCCTCCTTGAGTGCTAGGATTACAGGCATGAGCATACCCAGTCTAAATCTAGTTGTTGTTTTTTTTTTCCTTAATTAAATCATAGCTGCATACATTAGTGCAATCAAGGGGTACCATGTGCTGGCTTCATATACAATCTGAAATGTTTTCATCAAACTGTTTAACATACCCTTTGTGGCATTTTCTTAGTTATTATATGAAGACATTTCTATTCTGCATTTAGTAAGTTTCGCCTATACCCTTCTAAGATGCACCATAGGTGTGGCACCACCAATTACCCTCCCTCCACCCCAACCTCCCCCCTCCCCTCCCTTCCCATATTCTTGTGCTATAGATGGGTTATAGCCTTCATATGAAACCTTTAAATTAGCTTCATAGTAGGGCTGAGTACATTGGATACTTTTTCTTCCATTCTTCAGATACTTTGCTAAGAAGAATATGTTACAGCTCTATCCATTTAAACATGAAAGAGGTAAAGTCTCCATCTTTCTTTAAGGCTGCATAGTATTCCATGGTATACATGTACCACAATTTATTAATCCATTCATGGGTCGATGGGCACTTGGGCTTCTTCCACAACTTAGCAATTGTGTATTGGGCTGCAATAAACATTCTGGTACAGATATTTTATTATGATGTGATTTTTGGTCTTCTGGATATATACCTAGTAAAGGATTGCCTGCAAATTTTCCCCATAAATGGAATTGCATCCTTATGATGTCATTTAATGTGTTTCTTTAGATTCCCTATTTCTGTTATTCCAGATAGGGACTCAATTAAATTCATGTTTAATTTTTTGGCACAAATACACCATTGGGTATAGTATGCTTTCTATTACATCACATCAAAGAACTCAGAACATCTAGTTGTCCAATGTGTGATATTAATCAACTCCAGCCACTGGAGAGTTTAGCCTGAATAGTTTTGCTCCTCCAGAGGTGGGCTGTATTCCTAGAGTGTTAATTAAGCCATGCTCAGGCAAGATAAAGAGCTCTGATAAGTTCACTTCCTTTCAAGTAAGTGAGTGAAAAACTACCATCCCAGTGCAATGGCTAAGATGATTGTTTGCCTCTGATTTTATTTGTTAAGTATAAAGGTCTCTCATTTATAAAGATAAAGTTATTTATCTTTTCATTTGTGAATTATTCCAGTGTTATTAAACTTAGAAAGTTCTTTTCTATCATGAGAGTTGATAAATATATTCCTGTAGTATTTTGATGGATTAAAAAAATAATTTTAACTCGCCTGTAGTCCCAGTGCTGTGGGAGGCTGAGGCGAGGCAGGTGGATTTCCTGAGCTCAGAGGTTAGAGACCAGCATTAGTTGGAGTGAGCCAAAGTATAAGACTCTGTCTCTACCAAAAAAAAAAAAAAAAAGCCAGGCGTTGTGGCGGGCGCCTGTAAACCCAGCTACTTGGGAGGCTAAAGGGCAAGAGAATCTCTAAAGGAAGAAAGGAAAAAAATAAAAATAAAAATAAAAAAATTCAAACTAAGAAGAGTGAAAGCCAGCTGAAATTGAAAGCAAAATAAAAAAAATTTAAAAAAAATTTTAACTGCTTAATGCATCTTTTATTAATTTTGATGTAAAGTGTGAGGCCTTACTTAAGTCTATTTTTTCCTAAAACTTATATATGCATATATATGTATATGTTTTAGTATGTATATGTGTGTGTGTATATATATATATATATGTATGTATATATATCCCAATGATCTACCTACTCTCATTCTGGTATCACTGTTTTACTATATATTTTTCCATATAAGAGGAAGAATATCTGTTATTACTCTGTTCTCAGGTTTCTTGGTGGTATTATGTTTATTCTTTTAAATAACTATCATGGGCATTTATCATGTTTGGGAGATGCCTATTTTGGAGAATTTTCTGCCTTATGAATCCTGCCACTACCCCATTCCCTAAGATAGTGAGGAAGGAGAAATAAATCTTATACTTCTTCGTGACCCTGAGAAAGCAGCCGGCAGCTGCAGAAGAACTCCTCCTCTAAAGATAAGAGCAAACTTTACCCTGAGCTAAAATAACCTTGAAAAAAAACTATGTAACATTTGAGAATTAGAATCGTTAACTCTTTTGACCCTTTGTTGTAACTGTAAATATGCAGCTGATATTGAACTGAAGAGAAAAGTATAAAAGAGTTTGGAAAAAACTGTTTCGGGGAACTCAGCATTTCATGCCTTGAGGCACCTGAGTTCCCCCTGGTAATTAAAGCTTCCTTCCTCTATATTGTTGGTGTAAGTGTCTGTTTTAATTCCGCTGTTTTCCTGCAACAATAGAATCCAGAAAACATGATTTCCCAGCCTCCCTTGCAGTTTAAAAATGGTCACGTGACGTAGGCTCCACCAATCCAACATACCTATGTGAAATTTTAGTTCAGAAATAAATAGCATGAAAAAGAAGGCTCTGTGTGGAATCAGTTTGCTGATGAGTGTGACAATAGAGACATCCAGTTTTAGGGGCTGGCAATAGCTGTGACGTTGGGTTCCAGACAAATATATGGCATTGGTGGGGGTGACAGTAGCAGATGCCGTTGGTTTGTGTCCCTGGCATCAGTGCACATGGGCTCAGTGCCCAGCAATGTGAAGACTGGTTCCCTCATCAGGTCAGTTCTGCAACGTGGTCTGGGCACTGTTCTGGGAGCTCAGCTTCCAAGAAGATCTGAGAGTTACCCAGTGTCCATTAATAAATGCCCTCTCTGGGCAAACGAGCTAGCGTGTTCTGATGTTCGTAGCTAAGAATCTTGACTGACATACTAGGCAAAGCTAAGTCAGGGAAGAAAAGTATTGTACAAAATGAACTGTAGATAGGACCCGGAATCTACAAAATGAATTGTAGCTCGTACCTGGAGTCTAAACTGACCCTCGATGTTTGAAGAGTAGTCCAGGTGAGGCGTAGCACCAGCAGCACCTGGGACTTTGTTAGAAGTGCTTAAGCTCAGCCTCATGGCAGTGGAATACAAATTTGCATTTTGACGGGATCTCCCAGGAATTTGTAAACACAGATTGAAAAGCAATGGCCTAGAGAGCAATGATTCCCAGTCCTGGTTGTACTTTAAAACCACATGGGTACCATTAAAAAAAACAAAAACAAAAACAAAACTGATGTCCATTTACATCCTCCATGACATTAATTGATTCAGGCAAGAATCATCAACGAAGGCAAACACCACAATGAAAAAGGCTGTGGAGAATTCTGTAGAAAATAAGCTATTCAGATAACTCAAACAATGTCTCCACAGACCACTTATTAAATATGAAGGGGGAAAATTAGCTTTACAGTAGAAAAATCTGGCAGACACCACATAAAAAAGTGACAAACTTAACATCACAAATAATGGGACAAAATGACATCATGAGCCTCCTGATATGACATGAAAAAGACATGTCATCCATGTAGAATTTCTGCCCAAAATGATGAATCTGAATTTACTAATGACAGAGAAAAGACAAATCCAAATTCAGAGACAATCTGTAAAACAGATGCCCTAGACTTTTCAAAAGTGTCAGTTTCATGAGAGGCAAAAAGAAATTGATTGTGCCAACCAGTGGTGTGCTCTTGTAGTCCCAGCTACACAGAAGGCTTAAGCAGAGCCCAGGAGTTCAAGTCCAGCCTGGGCAACATAGAGAGATCATGTCTCTATTTATTTAAAATAACTACTTAAATTATTTATTTATTTAAAGTAAATAAAAATAATTATTTAAAAAATAAGATAAGGCTCGGCGCCTGTGGCTCAGCGGGCTAAGGCGCCAGCCACGTACACCTGAGCTGGCGGGTTCGAATCCAGCCCGGGCCCGCCAAACAACAATGACGGCTGCAACCAAAAAATGGCCGGGCGTTGTGGCGGGCGCCT